>ML329262.1:0-138550 GCA_005239505.1 Nicotiana paniculata | reverse complement strand
GCACATAACAGTAACCATTTTTGCCAATTCTTCACGATCTTTATTTGGATCGTAATAAAAAATACCACCGGTAACAGTGTTAATTCTCGATTGAACTAGATTTGAACCGGTACTAGTGTTAATTCCCTGGGTACCTACATTTGTCCCCTCTTTCCTAGCTTTCATTTGAAGTAATCTAGTTTTATCATTAGGGCATTTCATTATGTGTCTGGTCAAACTACTCGTACCGCCACGGTCTCTAGTAAATTTATGAGACATCAAGACGCCACAAGAGATGTTTCGGACCGTTTAGAAGGTTTCCTATTAAAATTAGGGGTTACTACATGAGGGTCAGTCGGGGCATCATTTGGATAACTATCAGTTTGGTTAGCAACAGGACTAGTAGGTGTATCATCTAAATCCAGTTGCGTTTCATCTAAATCAACATTTTGCTCTGGAATACCATAAAGAGAATTCATATATTCATCATTTAATTGTGAAACTGGTGTAAGATCATGTATAAATTGACTATCAGTAAATTGAAAATAAGGGTTGTCACTATCAAGAATAACATGTGGAGGAGGACGGGTAATGGGTCTAGGTCGGGTAGCCGGGGCCGGGGGAGTAGTAGTAGCTTGCCTACTAGATTCACCAATTTTAGCTTTTCCCTTACCACCAAACATTTTTTTCAAATAAAAGTCCATATTAATTATAAGGAAAACAAATTAAACAAACAAAACTATAATATTAAAACTTAAGAGTTGGAACGAGTTTACCGAATTGACGAAAAACTTCTTGAAAATTGTATAATGTTGAAGACTTGAATACTTCAATTCACCAACTTCACAATTTTTCACAAATTGCAATAATAAAGTAAGATATATAGAAGATAATTAGAGAGATATTGATGATTTTTTGAGTAAAAATGAAAGAATGAGGGGGTATTTATAATTGAGAATAGGAAAAAGTATAATTATAAAAATTTTGGGGTTAAAACAAAGTTTGGGGGCCAAATGGCTATTTTTAAAAAATCCAAACTACTAAAAATAAAGGGCCAACAGCTAGATTTTAAAATTCTGACCGTCGGCCATTTTTTAATAAAAAAAATTTTCTTAAAAACAAATATAGCCGTTAGGCCCGTTTGAACCGGCCCAGGCCCGCCTGCCGGTCCCGAGCTAAACAGGCCCGGGCTCACGGTCGCTACTCCTAGGCCCACCCCACATGGGATCACAAGCCCGTCTAGACCGGACCCGCCACGGGCCGGCCCGTTTAGCCCACAAGCCCATATGGGCCGCAGGCCCGGTCCGATTTCGGGTCAGGCCCGGCCCACCTGCCAGCCTTACCAACGGGGTAGGATCTGCTGCGGGCGCCTCACCCTGCTCCTCAGTGGTGGGATCCTCTGCTGGATCCACTGGTGGTGCAACTGGGGCAGCTCTAGGACGCCCTCGCCCCTACCTCGGGCCGGTGCCCTCCCCCTACCTCTGCCACGCCCTCCGCCAGCGGGGGTAGCGGCCCCTCTCGAGTCTGGAATATCGGTTGTGCGCATACTCACCATCTGTGAGTGAATAGAAGGGTGAGATTAGCATACTATCAACTGCATAATAGAAGATGAATAAAGAGATATTTCCTAACACCCTATAGCCTCCCGAAGAAAAATACAGACGTCTTCGTACCGATCCGCAAGACTCTATTGGATTTGCATGTAACTCGTGAGACCTACGTGAACCTAGAGCTCTGATACCATGTTGTCACGACCCAAATCCTAACTCAGGTCGTGATGGTCTCAACACAATTGTCAGGCAAGCAAACATTTATCTACTGGTGAGTCTCATTCATTTTTTTCCAAAAACATTTCCCAACATTTAATTAGAGTAACTTTATGACGTTAGGTAATAACATATAACTTAGGACATTTTAAATTGAATAACCAAAAAGTGTCATAATTTAATAAATACATCCCAAAAGAATGGTCCACTAATGTGTGTGTCAGGAACTAGTGTCACAAGTCTACAGGCATCTAGTAGAGTAATACCGAAAGGAATAAAGTCTGTCATACTATCTGAGAAAAATATAGACAAAATTAGCAAAAGAAAAGGTCCAAAGTGCTGCTGGAAGTCGTCAGGAGAAGCAACTCACCGTGAAGCCTCGACCAGGTATAAATCAGGAACGAGCTCCGAACTGATACCCAGATGCACCTGCCTTAGAACTTGTACAATTAAGTACAGAGCGTCGCATGAGTACATAAACAATATGTACCTAGTAAGTATCCCGCCTAATCTCGAAGAAGTAGTAACGAGAGGTCGATGTGACACTTACTAGGGCCAAAATAATATGTTCTAAATATAAGGCTAAGCAAGGATGGCATTTATAAATACATGATAAGGACAGGAGCATCGAATTTCGTTACAATTACCTTTAAGCGTCAAGTCCTCTATCGTACAGATTACAAATTTCATTCTTCCAGGATATTCAACAGGTAAATAACCACAAAGCACCAAACATTTAACAGATACATAACATGCCATGAACGTACGGCTGATACGACGCAATAATAAATATGCACTGCCGAAGGGTCGAATGGCTCGAACCACAGATGCATCTATTACACCGCTTACGAATTGAACATGTGACGCGGTCAACATAATAGTAGGGCTACCCCGCTCGCGAATCATACCTGCAATGCGGGTGCCCGTATATATACACATAATTAACAGAGAAATCAGGAACTTAGTAGAAAATATTCTTACAAGGAAGGATCAATAATCTAAATTGCGAGATTTGACCTGCTATATGTTCACTTTTGGCAACCTAAATTGTCGTTAAGATTTTAAATACGGCACATAAAGAATGCTTGTGAATCCTAAAATACCCGACATAACATAGTAGTAGATGCGCACAGACTCTCATCACTTCGTGCATGCGTAGCTCCCACAAATAATAGCATATAATTCGTTATATTCACCTATGGAGACAATTCCCTCTTACGAGGTTAGAAAGGAGACTTACCTCGTGTCAAGCCTACTTTCCGGGTCAAGAATGCGCCCGAAACTCTGAATTCGTCGCCCAAGGACTCGAAGCTAGCCAAACATAACATAAATAAATCAATCTAAGCTCAAAATTTCACAATTCCCATATTTAAATGATTATTTCAACCTAATTTGCAAAATCCCAAAATACATCCTCGGGCCCACATGCTCGGATTCCCAAACTTTTCAAGGAAAACAATCACCCATAACCTAAGGATCAATATTATATAGTTTTTGCATGATTACATAACAAATTTCTTGGTAAGTTCTCACTTTTATCAAAACCTTAGGTTTTACTATAAACCCATGATTTCTACTAATTTAATGTGTTAATCTACCCAAAAATTCAAGTATTAAACTCACTTTATGGTAGGATTTACTTACCTTACAATTGCTAGGTTGAATCTCTCCTTTGCAAGCTCTCCAAATCGTCCAAGATGAAGAAACATGGTTCAAAAAGGACTAAGTACCGTATTTTAAACAACCTCACTGCCTTCAAGTTTTTCGCACCTGCGGCTCGAGGACCGCATCTGCGAGAAAACTCTCGCACCTGCGGAAAATTGGAAGGGGCCAGTGGTCGCACCTGCGGAAGGGAGTCCGCACCTGCGGCTCCGCTTCTGCGGGAAATGGCCTGCACCTGTGGAACTGGGCAGCCTCCTCTGAGGCCTCACCTACGAGGCTTTGATCGCACATGCGTTCTTCGCACCTGCGGCTGGTCCTTCGCAAGTGCGGTCGCGCCAGATTTGGTGCACCAACAGTTCTTCTAAGGCTGGTTTTTTCCTTGCGCAATGTCTGAATGGCATCCGGGCCCACCCGAGGCCCCATCCAAATATACCAACAAGTCCTAAATCATTATATGGACTCGCTCAAGCCTTCAGAACAACCGAAACAACGCTAAATCTAAAAATCATACCCCAAAACCTATTGGATCCAACTTAAGAACTTTAAGTTCTTGAATTCGCCTTCAACACGCCGAACCTACCTATATTACTCGGAATGACACCAAATTTTGTGAGCAAGTCATAAATGACATAACGGAACTATTCCAGGTCTCGAAATTCCATTCAGACCTCGGTAACACAGAATCATGTTCTAAACCTTGATTTTTGAACTTAAGGAATCATATTTCACTATTTCGCGCCGAAACGCTCCCAGGTCATGCAAAACCCGTTCCGAACCTACGCCCAAGTCTGAAATCATCATACAAACCTACCGGAACCTTCATATCTCGATTCCGAAGTCATTTGCCAAAAATGTTGACCGAAGTCAAACTTGACCTTTAAGGCCAACCTTAACGAACTAAGTGTTCCTATACCACCCCAAACTCCTCCAAACCTCGAACCACCCATCCCCGTAAGTCATAAATTAGTAAAATAAACTATGGAAAGTCTCATTTAGGGGTAAGGGGTCCTAGAACACAAAATGAACGGTCGGATCGTTACACTTTATTGTTGTAGTTTCCCTTATATGGTTTAGTTGAGGTTATTATCTCCCTTGTTGTTTCATTACCTCTTTAACCGTTGAAATTACTCTTACTTAAAGTTGTTATTTTGAGGAATATCTTCTTGTTAAGTTATTAGTATTGAAGGTTCAAAATGCATTATCACATTGAGGTGGAGTTGTTAGTTATTGGGGTATCTTTCCTTGTTGAGTATCAATCATTCATCTTGTTGTTATTGAGATTATTTTACGTATTGTGATTGAGCCATGGGAAATTTGTTGTGAAAATATTGGTATTGTTGGTTTTGGCAAGATGTGGCATATGGGCACTTGTGGTGCGATTTGTTATTGTGTTGTGATATTGATACGCATGCGGTGGTATAAGGATAGGGATTAATACGCATGTTGAGATAATGTGGGAATTTATACGCGTGTTTCTAGTAAGAGAATTACTTGAATCCAGGCGGTGAGGCGAGGCGGCTAAAACGCGTGTAGTTATTTGGGAAAAATGTTTTCAAAAATAAATTCAATGCTCACACTGTGATATAAGGAAAGATTGTGATTGAAATTGTGAAATGTGAATATGAGGCAGTACCTCAGTTGTGATTCGTGATGTACATTCCATGCTAAAAGAGGCTTGTTGGTTGAACATTTCTTGTTGTTTTCTTCATTGTCTCACTTGTTTGTATTTGTGTTTGACTGCTTGTCGTTTCATCATGTGTTCACTATTTGTTGCCTTTACTGGTTAAATTTTCGTTCTTAGCTTATATTATTGAACTGTTTATCTGTCATTAACTCCCACCTTTCCCATTATTAGACTCTGTTATATTTTGTTAGCCTTTCTTATTATAGTAGGTGTCCTGACATGGCCTCGTCACTACTCTACCGAGGTTAGTCCTCATACTTACTGGGTACCGTTGTGGTGTACTCATATTACGCTTCTGCATATTTTTGTGCAGATCTAGCTACATCTGCCCGTGCTAAACACCGGTGATTGATTAGCTATTTTGGAGACTTCAACGTACACCTGCTTGACATTCACTAGCTTGGAAGTCACATTCTGATTTTAGTTGTACTACTGTTTATGTCTCATTATGAAAAAGTTTGTATTCAAGACTATTAATACATTCTTATAGAGCTTAAGACTCGGTTCCACCAGGTTTTGGGGAGTTGTTGTCAGTTGTACTGTTGAGTTTTGTTTTGACAGTTTAATGGTTTAATTTGAGGTATTATTATTATTTCTGTTATTTCTTAATGTATGTTAGGCTTACCTAGTCTTAGAGACTAGGTGCCATCACGACATCCGAAGGTGGGAAGTTGTGGTCGTGATAGTGTGGCATTGAGAATTGTTTCTAAATAATAAATTATGGGTTCTTGAGTATGTTTTGATTGGTTTGCATATTCTTTGACTAGTTTGGGAACGTCTGGATTTGTTTTGAGCTATTAGGGAGGCGTTGGAGCTGGTTATCGGATTCCGGAGTGAGGTAAGTCTCTTATCAAACCATGTGAGGGGAAAATTACCTCGTAGGTGTTATAATTGTTACGTGTTACATGTAGTGGGAGCTACACACTTATGAGGTGATGAGTGTCCGTGCCTATGCTAGAAATCCTGATTAGGTCGGGGTAGTCTTAGACTCAAGCCAAGCTTTAGTTGTAATATTTGAGTTATTATTGCCTATTTAAATGCTTTAATTTACATTGTTTCATGAACTAGAGTTGCGTAGTGTATCGAACTTGTTATTTTAGATACCTGGTGAATTACTTTATTAGTAGTAGAAATTATTCTTTCCTTCTATGAGTTTCTCCCTCGTTGTACGAAATAATCTGAAGAGTCTCTTAAACTGCATAACTCACGCATATATTTGTGAGTGGCGCTAGTGACCCATCAAGTTTCACTATTCTTATGGGATCGGGCTGATCACCTCAGCAGTACAATTATGGATCAGGCCGTACGACCTCATAAGTATTATGAGATACATCTATTGTTTTTGTCGGTTCACCCTCAACATTGTACACAATTATCGGATCGGGCTGAATAACCTTAGCGGTACTATTATGGGATCGGTTGTGCTCCATGGTAGGAAATCGTGCCTTCACTCTTATAAACTAGGGTTGTTCGCCTTGGCTGAATCGTGCATGATATTTGATAAGAAGTCCGTGTACCCATGAGTTTCCCTAACTTGAGATGTGGTATTTTATCTGCTGTTGACCATTAAGTATTTTATTCGAGGTAATTTTTGGCTATTGAGGAACTCATATTTGTTCTTCTATTGAGCATCATATTACACACTTATAAACTATAACAAAAATGACCTTTAGAGGCAACAAAATTTTTACTTTAGCGACAATAGGAATTGCCGCAAAAAAACTTTACCAGCAATTGGATTATTAGCCGTTGAATACAGGGTCGCTAAAGGTTTTAGTGGAAATTCCACTTGCTGCCGGTAAAAGCACCTTTTATTGCAGCTAAAGGTCATTACTTTTAGTGGCATATATTTACCGACCATTACAATATCCAGTAAAATGAAATATGAAATATGCTACCTCATACATTTAGAAGCGCTTTTATTGCCGATAAAAACAAATCAATTGCCTACAAAGGGGACTATTTTTAGTGGCAATTCTAATAACCACTAAATATTCTATGAAATGACATTTACTTAACAAAATTTCACACTTCTAATGCTCATTTTCTTATTTACATTCACAAATAACAATTAAAATCGCAATTAATTTAAAAGGATTAATATATTTCATAAAATTCATGACAAAAACAACCACCAATCCATAATTTCATAGTACCAACATATTAAAAAACTAAATTATTTGAACTAAATAACTAGTAGTTTGTTTCAAATAACTACTGAGTTGAATAGATGTGATACTAGACAATAAATGTGTGATGACCGAATAGGTCATCCCGTATATTTCTAGCTAATTTTGTGTTCCGAGGTCGTGAAAACCTCATTCTATCTCACATCGATTTGCGTGCACAGCCCGGGCGTGTAGCCAGGAAGCCGTTAAGTGGAAAATTTGATAAAATGATGATTTTGTATTAATTATCTGAGTAAAGTTGACTTTGGTCAACATTTTTGGTAAATGGACCCAGACTGATTTGACGGCCCCGGAGGGTATGTAGAAAAATATGGGACTTGGGTGTATGCCTGGAATCGAATTTTGAGGTCCCAAGTACGAGAAATGAGTTTTTAAAGAAAATTATTTTCTGAAAAGTATAAAGGTATTTGAAAATGAAATTTGAGGTGAAACCTGTGATATCGTGCCCGTATCATGGTTCCGGAGCCCGGTAGAGGTTCAATATGACTTATGTGTGTTTTCTGTGAAATTTTCTAAGAAACGGATTTCATTAGATGTGATTCGGACCGTAAATGCAAAATTTAATGTTTAAAGAAGTTTTGAGAAATTTCATTGATTTTTGGTTTAATTCATCGTTTTCATGTTGTTTTATGTGGTTCGAAACCTCGAGTATGACTTGTTTGTGTGATTAGACGGGGTCCGGGCCTCGGGTGTGTTTCAGATGGGTTACGGGTTATTTTCTTCCAACTTTTAATTGTTGTCTTCTGGTATCTGAAGCCCTTCATCGCGATCCCAGTGCTTCCTTCGCGATCGCGATGTGTCTTTGCTGGTCGCCCAAAATTTCCTCTTCGCAATCGCGTAGCTCCACCTTTTTCCCTTTCGCATTCGTGTGAGCATCTTTGCAATCGCGTAGTACAATCTAGGCAGCCTTCCTTTTTCCTCTTCGCGTTCGCATAACTACATTCGCGATCACAAAAGATAACCTACTCCTTATACACGATCGCATAAGTTATTCTGCAATCGCGTAGAGAATTTTAAGCCAGTAACCATTTCCTTCTATGCGATCGCGTCTCGTTTTCCATGATCGCGATGAACAAAGCACCTAGGCAGAATATAAGTTTACCAAAAATCTGGGTTTCACCATTTTTGACATATTTTGACTCCTAGAACTCGGTTTTGGGCGATTCTTTGAGGATTTTTCACACAAATCGAATGGGTAAGTGTTCTTCCACTAGAATTAATTATATTTCATGAATTAGTTCTTGTTTCCATCATTTATATTGTGTTTTGGGTTGAGGAAGTTTTGGGTTTTGAAAAAAAACTTCAAAAATGTAAAATCATGATTTGAAAGACCAAATGTTATTAGAATTGGATAAATTTAGTATGGGTGAACTCGTATCGGAACGGGTAATCAGAATTTGTAAAATTTGTCGGGTTCCGAGGTGCGGACTCGGGGGTCGACTTTTGGGTCGATTTTTATAATTTTGTAAAGATTGAAACTTTATTGTTTGGGATAGTTCCTTATACGTTTTATGTGTATTTTGAAGTTGTTTTAGTTGATTGTGAGTCGTCCGGAGGTCTTTTCGCCCTAGAACTCTATTTTTGAGTACCGGGTTGTCGCCTCTGAGGTAAGTATCCTGCCTAACCTTGTATGAGGGAACTACCCCTTAGGATTGAGTCTTCCTTGTTGATTGCAGTCCGAGTATGCAAGGTGACGAGTGCATACTCGGACTTATTTGCAATTAGATTGGACTTTTAGGATTCGTAGGTGCTTATATTACCTATGTATGATTTGTAATGGTTACATTTGAATCCTTGGTTGTTAATCTCATCCCTTCCTATTTAAATTAGAATTTTGTTTTTGGATTCCTTCGTTGGCTATTTGGCCTTACTTGACTTAACTAAATATTCTACTTCTCTCATCATCATGCTATATTTTCTCCCTAGCTTGCCTTGACTATAATTAGTGTCATCTAGCCTTATAGTTGACTAGCCGTAGTTGGAACATCTATTCGTTGGGATCAAGCATGCCCGTGAGTCTTACATTGTGATTTATATGACTATTCCCTTAAGTGCCACTTAGGTATAATTGTTAGACATATATGATATTGGTATTTCCTTGATGTTGCCTATTACTGGACTTTGTTTAAGATGAGTATTACTCCGTGAAGTTAACTATTTAGGTGAGATTGGTTATAGTTGTTTCCCTTGCCGGGATGTTATAGTTTCTGTTACTGTTTATCCTGTTAATGATATGGTTTGTATTGTTGACTCCCTTGCCGGGATGTGATGGTTTCTATTACTGTTTATGCTGTTAATGATATTGTTTGTGTTGTTGACTCACTTGCCGGGATGTTGTGGTTTCTATTACTGGTTATGCTGTTAATGGTATTGTTTGTATTGTTGACTCCCTTGCCGGGATGTGATGGTTTCTATTACTGTTTATGCTGTTAATGATATTGTTTGTGTTGTTGACTCACTTGCCGGGATGTTGTGGTTTCTATTACTGGTTATGCTGTTAATGGTATTGTTTGTATTGTTGACTCCCTTGCCGGGATGTGGTGATTTATGGGTCATATTGCTGGTTTTTCCTTGCCAAACTGTTGTTCTTGATATTGCTTGGGTGAGGAAGAGTTTAAAAGAACGAAGGGTGATTTCGTGCCATGTTATGATATTAAAGCACGAAGGATAATGTCGTGCTATGTTATGATATTAAAGCACGAAGGATAATGTCGTGCCATGTTATGATATTAAAGCACGAAGGATAATGCCATGCCATATCTATTTAGTTATTGTGAGGATGAGAGTAAAAGCACGAAGGGTGATGTCGTGCACTTGTTTTGGTAAGGATGAGAGTAAAGCACGAAGGGTGATGCCATGCACTTGTTTTGGTGAGGATGAGAGTAAAAGCACGAAGGGTGATGCCGTGCAATTGTCTTTGTATTTTATTCCGTTAGACTAAATTTGGATATTTCTACTGATCTCTTATTGCATCTATTGGCAAGATTTGATATTCCTCCTGTACTACATGACAATTTCTGAGTTACGGACTGAGTTCCGGTGGATAAATCTTGAGGAGATTTTGATCAAGGGATTTTATTGAAGAGTATTATTGAAAAAGCAATGGTTTTGAAATGATTATATTTGAATGACTATTGTTTAAAGATTTCTAACAGTTATGGATTTTAATGGCTAAGACCCGATGTGAATAAACCGACGTGGAGTTGAGTTATTGGTGTTCTCTATTGTATTGTGTTTCCTTTCGATTCGGCTTGTTTTGCTGTCCATCTCTCTATGTATTTTTGTGTTGTTTCGTGATTGATTTCTGTAATTTCCTTCCGCTTTATATTGTCATTGTTGTAAATTATTCCGTGAAGTCTTAGGTAGATGTAACGTTCGGTCATTTCTATATTCATGTTATTATTTTGTAGACCAATGGTGTCTTGACTAGTCCTCGTCACTACTCCATCGAGGTAAGTCTTGATACTTACTAGGCACCGCTGTGGTGTGCTCATACTACACTTCTGCACATTTTTGTGTGCAGATCCAGGTATATATATTGTAGTAGCTGTATGGATGGTTGCCGAGGAGACTCAAGGTAACCTGTTGCTGCGTTTGCAGGATTCAGAGTCACCTTCTTTGTATTTTTTATTCATACACTGTTGTATTTATTTCCAAACAGTTCTACTTAGAAGTTGTAGAAGATTTGTAGAGCTTATGACTTGTATTACCGGTTTTGGGAAAGTTTGTACATTCTGTTGAGATTCTATATTGACACGACCCAATTTACCCTCTGAAAGGTGTCGTGACGGCACTTAGTCTCTATGACTACATAACCCTAAAATTTGCGGAAATTACAGAATCAATAAAAATAAAGACAGAAAATATCTCAAGTAGATATAACGTAGCTGCTCAGCATATACAGTTTTACTTCCCAAACCCGGAATGTCACCATAGTCACAAGCTCTGTACTAAATTGTAGCTCTAAACAATGAAACAGTGGAGAAGATATACAAGTCTTCTATGCCTATACGAGAGTAGAAGGGGACTCATGGGATTCTGCGGACGCGGCAGAATTACCTCGCGGTCTCCTGACTGCTGCTAGATGACTCCTAGCCATGATACTGGGTGCTGGTACCTGGATCTGCACATAGGGAAAACATGTGCAGGAAAGGGTGTGAGTACTCCATATTCGGTACTCCGTAAGGTCCAAGCCTAACCCCAGTCAAGTAGTGACGAGGTCAGGTTGAGGTCCTACTTAGTTTGTAAAACAAGTCAATATACAATTTTTAGAAAAGTGAAAAATAGACAAACAATGATAAACAGGATTAACGAAAACGGAAAGATTTCATAACATAAAGAGAACCCTCGGCTCAGCACAACATATATCTCAACAGTAAATGTGCAATGCAGTACACGGGGAAAGCTCCCGGATCTCAGTCCGTAGTCCCAATTTAAATATGCTATGCAGTTCAGGGGGAAAGCTCCCGGATCTCTGTCTGTAGTCCCAATTTAAATATGCATTTCAGTACAAGGAGAAAGCTCCCGGATCTCGGTCCGTAGTCCCAATTTAAATATGAAATGCAGTACAAGGGGAAAGCTCCTGGATCTCGGTCTGTAGTCCCAATTTAAATATGCATTTCAGTACAAGGAGAAAGCTCCCGGATCTCGGTCCGTAGTCCCAATTTAAATATGAAATGCAGTACAAGGGGAAAGCTCCTGGATCTCGGTCTGTAGTCCCAATTTAATATGCAAAGCAGAATTATGTCAATTATGGCTTAACTAAACAGTCCAGGAAGAACAACAAGTAAGGATAGAGTAAAATTACCTAAGCATGATATGACTAGTAGCACATAAGAGGAAATTAAGTCAGAATAGGTAGGCATGCTTACTCTTAGGCTATCTACTTAATTAAGATAGGAAACGGTAATATATGAATGAAAATGAGCGATTTCATGGGAGTAAAAATAAGATTTTAGCAACAATGAACCGTGTACGCACTCGTCACCTCGTGTACATGGCGTCCACACAACAAAATCAGTATAAAGATGCCTAAGGGAAAGTCCCCAACACAGAATTAGGCAAGCCACTTACCAGGACTACGCTAATCAACTCAATACCAAGCTCTTGCCACGAGTATCGGACTCCGGGTGGCCCAAATCTATTCAAATCGATTGCATGGTGTAAATATCACTTCAAGGGAACAAAATAGCTAATTATTTAAAAGCTAATACTCGAATTTAGGAAATTCGCCCAAAAAGTCCCCCGGGCCCATATCTCGGAATCGGGTAAAATTTATATTTTTCGGACACCCATTCACTCACGAGTCTAACCATATAAGAATCTATCAAATCGGAGGTCGAATACCCAATCAAAACTCAATAATTCGGTCTATGAAGTTCATCCCATTTTTTCCCATAATTTTCGAAATTAAATGTTGGATTTATGATTGGAATCATGGAAATTGATCTATAATGGATAGAAATCACTTACCCAAGTTGCCCAGGTGCAAAAGTATTCAAGAATCTCCCTTCCCGAGCTCTCAAGTTCGAAAATATAGAAAATAGCATAAACCCTCGAATTTGGGGGATATTCTGCCCAGGCATTTGCCTTATGCGATTGCGTACAATGAGTCGCGATCGCGGAGAGTAATAAAACACGCGCCTGGAATTCATTCATCGCGATTGCGATTAAAGGTCTGCGATCGCGGACCTTCTGACCCTACAGCAGTGCGATCGCGGTGGAGGCCACACGACCGCATAGAGCGAACACTGCACATCCCTCAGCCTTAGGATACCTTATGTGATCGCATTCCTGGGCGTGCGATCGTGGAGACTAACTGACCAGAAAAATGCTATCGCGGCTGGACTTGTGCGATCGTGAAGCAAAATCTCTGACCACCTCAATCTAACACTACGTGATCTCGGACTTATTCACACGATCGCAAAGAACACTCAACTGCTAATGTAAAACCAGCAAAACCAGCAAAGACTTAGGCCAAAAACATGCCCGTTTGGGCACCCGAAAGACACCTGAGGCCCCCGGAACCTCAACCAAACCTACAACCAACCCTAATACCTCATTCAAACTTGGTCGAGCCTTAAAAACACATCTCATAACATCAAAATCATAAATTATGCATAGATTCAACCCTAAGAACTTACGAAATTTCTAGAATTCACATCCGACGCCGAAACACGTCTAAACTCATCCGAATGACCTCAAATTTTGCACACAGGTCATAAACGACATTACGGACCTGCTGTCGCTTTCGAAAGTCCGTTCCGATTCCGATATCCGAATCTCACCTATCGGCCGAAATCGCCGAAATTCTAACTTTTGCCACTTGAAGCCTAAATCCACAATCGACCTCAAAAATACATTCCGAGCATGCCCCTAACCCCGAAATCACCCAACGGAGCTAGCGGAGTTAACAAAATTCCATTCCGGATCCTTTTTCACACAGCTCTAGCTACGACAAGATTTCTAAAGCTAAGTTCCACATTTATGGACTATGAGTCCAAAATCACCCCGGATTTCAACACTCAACGCTCCGACAAGTTCCAAGAACATAAATAGACATGGGAGAAGCGGTAAATAGGGGATCGAGGCGCAAATTCTTAAAATGACCGACCGGTTCGTTACATCCTCCCCCTCTTAAGAAAATCGTTTGTCCTCGAACGAGCATAGAAACATACCTGGGTCTGGGAAAAGATGAGGGTACTGAATCCGCATATCCTGCTTGGTCTACCAAGTTGCCTCCTCGACTGGATGACCCCTCAACTGAACCTTTACCGATGCAATATCCTTTGACCTGAGCTTCCTGACCTGCATGTACAATATAACCACAGGCTCCTCAACATATGATAGATCCTTGTCCAATTGGACTGAGCTAAAGTCCAAGACATGAGTCGCGTCACCGTGATACTTCTTGAGCATGGAGACGTGGAACACCGGACGCACCCCTGCTAGGCTGGGAGGCTGGGCTAGCTCATAAGCAATCTCCCCAACACTTTACAACACCTCAAAAGGGATAATAAATCTCAGACTCAGCTTGCCTTTCTTCTCGAACCTCATGACGCGCTTCATAGGCGATACCCAGAGCAAGACCCGATAACCAGCCATAAATGCCAAGTCACGAACCTTCTGATCCGCATAGCTCTTCTGCCTAGACTGAGCTGTGCAAAGTCTCTCTTGAATCACCTTCACCTTGTCCAGGGCATCCTGAACCAAGTCTGTACCCAACAATCGGACCTCGCCCGGCTCAAACCATCCCACGGGAGACCTGCACCGTCTACCATAAAAAGCCTTATACGGCGCCATCTGAATGCTGGAGTGGTAGGTGTTGTTTTAAGAAAACTCTACAAGAGGCAAGTATCGATCCCATGACCCTCCAAAATCCATCACACCCACAGAGCATATCCTCGAGAATCTGAATCGTGCACTCGGACTGCCCGTCCGTCTGAGGGTGAAAGTTGTGCTCAACTCTACCCTGGTGCCTAACTCCTGTTGAACGGCTCTCCAGAACCGTGAAGTGAACTGTGTACCTCTATCTGAAATGATAGATACTGGAATACCATGGAGGCGAACAATCTCTCTGATATAACTCTCAGCCAACCTCTCTGATGAATATGTAGTTAGAACTGAAAGAAAATGGGCTGATTTGGTCGGCCGATCCACAATCAACCAAATAGCATCATGCTTCCTCAAAGTCCGAGGAAGTCCAACCACAAAGTCCATGGTGATCCGCTCGCACTTCCACTCTGGAAGCTCAATCTGCTGAAGTAGCCCTCCCGGTCTCTAATGCTCACATTTGACCTGCTGACAGTTGAGACACTTGGCTACAAACTTTGCTATATCCTTCTTCATCCTTCGCCACCAATAGTGCTGTCTCAGATCCTGGTACATCTTCGCGGTACCTGGATGGATGGAATACCGTGAACTATGGGCCTCCTCAAGAATCAACTCCTGAATCCATCTACGTTGGGCACACAGATACGGGCCTGCATGCTCATCACCTCATCATCTCCTATAGTCATATCTCTGGCATCACCCCACCGAACTCTATCCTGAAGAACCAAAAGGTGGGGATCATCATACGGGCGCTCTCTGATACAGTCATGAAGGAAAGATCGAGCAACCACACAAGCTAATACCCGGCAAGGCTCAGAAAGATCCAATCTCACGAACTGACTGGATAAGGACTGAACATCTAAGGCTAGAGGCCTCTTAGCTGCATGAAGGCATGCCAAACACCCCCAAACTCTCCGCTCGGCGACTCGAGGCGTTGGCCACCACATTGGCTTTCCCCGGGTGGTATAATATAGTGATGTCATAGTCCTTTAGCAACTCCAACCACCTGCGCTGGTGCAAATTTAGATCATTTTGCCTGAATATGCTGCAAACTCCGGTGATCCGTGAATATCTCAGAAGGAAGACCATATAAATAATGGCGCCATATCTTCAGGGCGTGAACAATCGCTGCTAACTCGAGATCATGAACAAGGTATTTTTTCTCACGGACCTTCAACTGCCTGGACGCGTAGGCAATCACCCTACCGTTCTGCATCAACACCGCTCCCAAGCCAATCCTCGAAGCATCACAATAAAATGTATAGGATCCGGAACCGGCAGGCAAAACCAACAAAGGGGCTCTCATTACACTTCTCAATCCATATAAAATATGCACCCTTCTGGGTCAGTGTGGTCATAGGCGCTGAAATGGATGAAAATCCCTCCACAAAACGGCGATAATACCCAGCCAAACCGAGGAAACTGCAGATCTCAGTAGCTGAGGATGATCTGGGCCAACTCTGAACCGCCACCACCTTCTTTGGATCTACATTGATCCCATCAAAAGACACCACGTGGCCTAGGAATGCCACAGAATCAAGACAAAATTCACACTTAAAAAACTTGGCATATAACCTCTTCTCCCTCAATGTCTGAAGCACAGTCCTCAAGTGCTGCTTATAGTCCTCCTGGGACCTAGAATATACTAGAATGTCATCAATGAACACAATGAAGAAAGTACCAAGATAAAGCCGAAATATGTTGTGCATCAGGTGCATGAAGGCTGCTGGGGCGTTGGTCAGCCCGAATGACATAACAAGGAACTCATAGTGGCCATTTCTGGTCCTGAAGGCAGTCTTCGGGATATCCGGTTCCCGAATCTTTAACTGATGATTACAAGAATATAGATCAATCTTGGAGAAGACCCTAGCACCCTGTAACTGGTCAAATAGATCATCAATGCGAGGCAATGGGTACCTGTTCTTCACTTTCACCTTATTCAGCTGTCGGTAGTCAATACATATACGCATCGAGCCATCCTTTTTCTTCACAAATAATACCGGAGCGCCCCAAGGTGATACACTAGGCCTGATGAATCCCTTCTCAAGCAACTACTGTAACTGCTCCTTCAAATCCTTCAACTCAGGAGGAGCCATGTGATAAGAAGGAATGGAAATGGGTTGAGTGCCCGGCAACAAGTCAATGCCAAAATCAATGTCTCTATCGGGTGGCATACCTAGAAGATCAGCTGGAAATACATCAGAATAGTCCCTGACAACTGGAACTGACTCAAATGTAGGGGTCTCAGTACTAACATCTCTCACATAAGCCAAATATGCATCACACCCCTTTCCAACGATCCGCTGAGCCTTAAGAAAAGAAATGACTCGGTGGGGAGTATACTCCAAGGAACCTCTCCACTCTAACCTCGGAAATCCTAGCATAAACAACGTCACGATCTTGGCGTGACAGTCAAGAATAGCATAATAGGGAGATAGCCAGTCCATACCCAATATAACATCGAAATCTACCATACTGAGTAACAGCAAATCAGCTCTGGTCTCAAAACCACTGATAGTAATCAAACATGACTGATATACGCAGTCCACAATAAGAGAATCTCCCACCGGAGTAGAAACATAAACAGGGGAACTCAAAGAGTCCCGGGCTATCCCTAGATGTGAAGCAAAATAGGAAGACACATATGAATATGTAGATCCTGGGTCAAATAATACTGATGCATCCCTATAACAAATGGGAACAATACCTGTAATGACTGAATCTAAAGCAATGGCCTCGGACCGGGCCGGAAGTGCATAGTACCCGGCCTAGCCTCCCCCTCTAGGGCGACCTCAACCTCCCCAACCTCTACCTCGAGCTGCCTGAGGTGGTGGGGTAGCAGCTGGGGCTGGAAGAATAGCTGGAGGACCTGGTGGAAGACGTGGAGCCTGATAAATCTAAGGGGGTGCACCCTGATAAGTCTGAGGTGGTGCGCCCCTCCTCGCTCTTGGGAAACCTCTGATCATATGATGAGGGTCTCCACACTCGAAGAAACCCCTCGGAGGACGTGGCGGCCGCTGCTGACTCTGAACTGGCCTGCTGGGCTGACCAGTGATAGCACCTCTAGCAGGAGGCACCTTAGATATTGGTGGTGCATAATACGGCTCCTAAGGTCTAGGAGGAGCTGGAATACCGCTGGCTGCTGAGAGAGCTGAATGAACAGGGCGACTCACAAAACACCTACCATAGCGTGCTGCTGGTGAACGGGCTCCTGAAAAATGACCAGTCTCTCAAGACCTCTTGACCTATCTATCCTCCCTGTCCCGGGCTAACATAGTCTCAATCCTCCGGGCAATACTCACGGCCTACTAGTAAGTAATATCAGTCTCCAGCTCTTTGGCCATGCTGGTCCGAATACCGGGATGGAGTCCCTCAATAAAGCGCCGAACCCTCTCTAACAGTGACAACCAAAGCTGGTGCATGACGAGCCAAATCACTGAAACAGACTTCATACTCTGACACTGTCATGGCACTCTGGCGTAGCTGCTCAAACTCCGCACGCCAAGCATTCCTGAAGCTCTGAGGGACAAACTCAAGTAAGAACATCTCAGAAAACTGAGCCCAAGTAAGTGAAGCTGCCTCTTCCGGGCTACTAAGCTCAAAAGCACGCCACCATTGATAAGCTCCTCCCCTCAGATGGAAAGTAGTAAAATAAACCCCACTCGTCTCTACAATACCCATAGTGCGGAGAATGCGATGACACCCCTCAAGAAAACCTAAGGCATCATCCGAAGCTAGTCCGCTAAACTTAGGTGGGTGGTACTTCTTGTACCTCGATAGTCGGAGCTGCTCTGCCTCAGGAACATCTATCCTAGTCTCATGCTGAGCTGGAGCTGCTGGGGGCATAGGAATATACTCTAGGACCTGCCCAATATGAACTCTCTGCTCAGGAGTACGAGTCGCGGGAGTCTGTGTCCCTCTTCCGATTGGGGATGTAGCTGGAGCTATCGGGAGTAGACCTGCCTGAGACCGAGTACTGAAGGCACTCAAGAACTGGTCCAATGTCTCCTGGAGGTCTGGAGTAACAGTAGGAACCTCCTGCGCCCCTCCAACTGTAGATGTTGGGGGCTCCTCTTCCTCTGCTCTAGCCGATGCTTGGGCTGCACCGCGTGCTCTTCCCCTGCCTCTGGTGGCTCTGAATGGGAGCTCGGGTGCCTTGTCATCAGTACGTCCGGTACGAGTACGAACCATCTGCAAGCAAGAATATAATAGAGCTTAAGAATTTGATGACAGCAACTAGCACGATAAGGAATTCCAAAGAATTTGATTGTTCTTAACAGTTACATAGCCTCTCGAAGATAGATACGGACGTCTCCGCACCGATCCGCGAAACTCTAATAAATCGGCTTATGACTTGTGACTCCTATGAACCTAGACGCTCTGATACTAACTTGTCACGACCCAATTTACCCTCCGAAAGGTATCGTGACATCACCTAGTCTCTATGACTAGGTAAGCCTAAAATTTGTGGAAATGATAGAATCAATAAAAATAAAGACAGAAAAGATCTCAAGTAGATATAACGTAGCTGCTCAGCATATACATTTTTACTTCCCAAAACCCGGAATGTCACCATAGTCACAAGCTCTGTACTAAATTGTAGCGCTATAAAATGAAACATCGAAGAAGATATACAAGTCTTCTATGCATATACTAGAGCAGAAGGGGACTCGTGGGATTCTGCGGACGTGGTAGAATTACCTCGCGGTCTCCTGGCTGCTGCTAGACGACTCCTAGCCACGATACAGGGTGCTGGTACCTGGATCTGCACATGGGGAAAACATGCGCAGGAAAGGGCGTGAGTACCCCACCTTCGGTACTCCGTAAGTGCCAAGCCTAACCCCAGTCAAGTAGTGACGAGGTCAGGTTGAGGCCTTACTGAGTTTGAAAAACAAGTCAATATACAATTTTTAGAACAGTGAAAAATAGACAAACAATGATAAACAGGATTAACGAAAACGAAAAGATTTAATAACGTATAGAGAGCCCTCGGCTCAGCACAACATATATCTCAATAGTAAATGTGCAATGCAGTATACGAGGAAAGCTCCCGGATCTCAGTCCATAGCCCCAATTTAAATATGCTATGCACCATAGGGGGAAAGCTCTCAGATCTATATCTGTAGTACCAATTTAAATATGCATTTCAGTACAAGGGGAAAGCTCCTGGATCTCGATTCGTAGTCCCAACTTAAATATGAAATGCAGTACAGGGGAAAGCTCTCGGATCTCGGTCCGTAGTCCCAATTTAAATATGCAAAGCAGAAGTATGTCAATTATGGCTTAACTAAACAACCCAGGAAGAACATCAGGTATGGATAGAGTAAAATTACCTAAGCATGATGTGACTAGTAACAAATAAGATGAAATCAAGTCAGAACAGGTAGGCATGCTTACTCTTAGGCTATCTACTCAATTTAAGATAGGAAACAGTAATATATGAATGAAAATGAGCGATTTCATGGGAGTAAAAATAGGATTTTAGAAACAATGACCCGTGTACGCACTCGTCACCTCGCGTACACAGCGTCCACACAACAAAATCAGTATAAAAATGCCTAAGGGAAAGTCCCCAACAAAGAATAAGGCAAGCTACTTACCTGGACTACACTAATCAACTCAATACCTAGCTCTTGCCACGAGTATCAAACTCCGGGTGGCCCAAATCTATTCAAATCGATTGCATGGTGTACATATCACTTCAAGGGAACAAAATAGCTAATTATTTATAAGCTAATACGCGAATTTAGGAAATTCGCCCAAAAAGTCCCTCGGGCCCACATCTCGGAATTGGGTAAAATTTATATTTTTCAGACACCCATTCACTCACGAATCTAACCATATAAGAATCTCTCAAATCGGAGGTCGAATACCCAATCAGAAATCAATAATTCGGTCTATGAAGTTCATCCTATTTTTTCCCATAATTTTCGAAATTAAAGGTTGGATTTAAGATTGGAATCATGGAAATTGATCTATAATGGAGAAATCACTTACCCAAGTTACCCAGGTGCAAAAGTCTTCAAGAATTTCCCTTCCCGAGCTCTCAAGTTCGAAAATATGGAAAATAGCATAAACCCTCGGATTTGGGGTTTTAATATTCTGCCCAGGCATTTGCCTTATGCGATCGCGTACAATGAGTCGCGATCGCGGAGAGTAATGAAACACGCACCTGAAATTCGTTCATCGCGATCGCGATTAAAGGTCTGCGATCACGGAACTTCTGAAACCTACAACAATGCGATCGCGGTGGAGGCCACGTGACCGCATAGAGCGAACACTGCACCTCCCTCAGCCTTAGAATACCTTAAGCGATCGCGATCCTGGGCGTGCGATCACGAAGACTAACTGACAAGAACAATGCTATCGCGACTGGACTTGTGCGATCGCGAAGCACAATCTCTGACCACCTCAACCTAACACTACGCGAGAACGGACTTAATCACGCGATCGCGGAGAACACTCAACTGCTGCTATAAAACCAGCAAAACCAGCAAAGGCTTAGGCCAAAAACATGCCCGTTTAAGCACCCGAAAGACACCCGAGGCCCCCGGGACCTCAACCAAACCTACCAACCAACCCTAATACCTCATTCAAACTTGGTCGAGCCTTAAAAGCACATCTCATAACATCAAAATCATCAATTATGCATATATTCAAGCCTAAGAAGTTAGGAAATTTCTAGAATTCACATCCGACGCCGAAACACGTCTTAACTCATCCGAATAACCTCAAATTTTGCACAAAGGTCATAAACGACATTACGGACCTGCTGTCGCTTTCGGAAATCCGTTCCGAGTCTGATATCCAAATCTCACCTATCGGCTGAAATCGCTGAAATTCTAACTTTCACCAATTCAAGCCTAAATCCACAACCGACCTCGAAAATACATTCTGAGCACGCCCCTAACCCCGAAATCACCCAACGGAGCTAGCGAAGTCGACTGAATTCCATTCCGGATCCGTCTTCAAAAAGCTCTAGCTACGGCCAGATTTCTAAAGCTAAATTCCATATTTATGGACTATGAGTGCAAAATCACCCCGGATTTCAACACTCAATGCTCCGAAAAGTTCCAATAACATAAATAGATATGGGAGAAGCGGTAATAGGGGGTCGGCGCACAAATTCTTTAAACGACCGACCGGGTCGTTACATATATCAAGACTGTTAATTTTCCATTTATTATTGTTGTTACTCAATAACTGTTAGGCTTACCTAGTCCCTAAGATTAGGTGCCATCACGATACCCAACGGAGGGAAATTTGGATCGTGACCAAACGTCACATAAAAATTTCTTTAACTCTTGATCATAATGAAGTCTTCCACATGTCAAATTTCTGAACATCAAAGAATATGACTTGCAACAATAAAATAGAATAAATATCAACATTTGAAAGTAGGATATAGTTTTATTAATGAGTTATAACATACCATTACTAACAATGAGACTATACACTTTATACCAATAGACCTATTTGGAGAAGTTAAAATTATGTAGTCATAACTTTGAGCTAATAATGCAAAGTTAAGTTATATAGTGACATCTTTGCGCTGATAATGGAAATGTCATAAAGCCAAAGGATGATGAGGTGATTGTTACAATCATCAACTTATGACATTATTCGAAAAAATGCTTACCATGAAATTAGACGAGCCATTTGTAAAAGTTTTTGTCTAGTAAATAACACAAAAACATCTACTTGCTATAAGTATTGTGTATAGAACGCACAAAGATAAAGTGAAATAGTAAAGCCCTGCCTACCGGTCAAGACCAGTAACATATTATAATTATTTTTTCTTTCTCAACATGACTAAAGTAGCTTAAGGCGATGTGTCTATACTAATTGATTCAAGCCTAGTCCTAAAAGCATGCTTTAAAATTTTACACCACACCATACTTCAAATGCTTTTGATTAACTCCACGTAAAAAACATCCAAGGGTGTGCTTTCTCAATGATGCATTCATTTTGCTGGCCCATAAAACATATTGAACAATAGAACTCTTAATATTCATCCAAAGCACTCATAAGTGAGAATGACATAGCTAGGCATGAAAGTTCAGCTATAGTATTATGAAATATGATTCAAAGTGTAGTTATGGCAACGACTAGAGTAAGAAAATATCCACCTACCAAATTTATTATGGATCAAGCACTAGGGGAAACAAGACAAAGCTCCTGAAGATACGGAAAAGAAGTTAATGCGCAAGCAATGTACATCATGACTTAAAGGAATGTTAGTATAAAGAAATCAATTAACATATTATGATACATTCAATTCTTACAATAAAAATAGAATTTAAAAAGGTCATTTGGTTATATGAGAAATCAATAAAACAATACTGGAGTTCTTAGAGAATGATACTGAGCAGATGGTAGGCTTTTAAAATATTTACATGGATTTTGATTTTTGCATTTTAATCTCTTACAAACACTGGATAATGTTGTATACAGTATCTTGAAAAATTTGTCAAGACCATCACCATGGAAGAGGGCAATGGAGATGAAGGCTAACATGAAAAAAGATATACAAGAATGAAAAATATGTAGGTAATTCATAATTAAACAAGGAGAAAGAGAAAGTAGTTAATTTTTCAACTTCTGACTTTTCATTTAGGCTTATGGTATATAGAGGAAACCATTATCCTTTAAGTTTTTAACTACTACTTCAAGTCTCTTAACTATGATAATCATCAGTGAATAACAAGGAACATGAGATACTTAAAAATTATCATCAAATGGAAAGGTGCTTGATCTTTGCAAGAGAGAAAAACTTAAAAGCAGTAGCAGAAAAGTAAATACTAGAATTACAACTGACACAATGTACAAGAGATATCTCAACAAAATTTAATTACCCATAACTTCTAGGATTATTTTCCCAAGAGGAATATGAAGTATCATGCATGAGGAATATAAGAGAATATGGCGATGAATTAAGGTTATTATTACATGATTTTTCTTGATTAAATCAAGTCAGTCCTCCATTAGTGTATATAATTTTCACAATAATTGTGTGTATAATTTTACTTCTTTCACATTGTTTGGTGGAAATAGTACGACATGAGGCATTAAACCATAGATACACAATCCTTCTCAAATTACTTTATTTGGTGAATGCAAATATGAAGAACTAAGGAGAAGAATATCTCACAACAAAAGGCATTCCCCAGGGACAATCAGTGACAAAAATATTATCCTTTAATATTGTACTTTAACATGCGGGGTTAAGTCGCTATAAAACATAAATAAAATTCATACTAGGAAATTTTTTTTGCAAATGTTCAGATTCTATAGTTCGAAGCATTTTCATTTAGCTTTCGCAAATTCAAGTGAGATCATTTTGATGAAACGCACCGCAAAACTAATTTAATTTATCTTTTTTCATTCCTTCCTTAATTTAATTTATCGTTTTTTATTCCTTCCTTAAACTAATTTAAGTCGTCCCTCTACTAACTAATAATAGCAGCGATAAACTATTAGGAAAGGGCTCAAAACAGGTAGTAAGAAAAAAAAAAGAACCATAAATAAAAAGGGGACAAATTCAACTTTAATATCCCATATAGAAAAATTCCGTACACCTATAAAAACAAATTTGAGAGTTCATAATTGAAGGTATAGAACCGGCGATTGCATGCCGAAACATCGATGATTGAAGGTCGACAAAATTGAGGCTTGCTTCGACCATATGAATTTGGGGGATGAGGGCTTTCTTTTGCGGGTTTATACTGGGGCGGGGTAAAAATAAATTCTAAAAACTTATAAAAGCACTTAACTTATAAAAATCGGAGGGAGATGAAAAAGATATGCAGGGGAGTTGAAAAATACATGGCGGGAGTAAAATCAAATAGAGGGATGACTTAAAATAATTGTAAAAGCCATAACTTTTAATCGCTATTCTTTTCAAGTGCCAGTAAAAAGGTGTTCTTTCTCAGCAAATATTCAATTGCCGGTAATATTGGACCTTCATAGAATCAATACCGGAAATTAATTTATTGCTATTAAATAATTACTGCTAAATATCCTTTTTGTAGTAGTGTTATATCTGCTTCGTTGTTTTTACCTGTTAGGCCTCTATCTGATTACTTTTATTATACCAGATTTATTGGACCACTAGTAACTGTCGATGTCGACCCCTGGTCACTACTTCTTTGAGGTTAGACTACATACTTACTGGGTACGAGTTGATTTACGTACCCATACTACACTTCTGCACTAATTGTGCAGGTACTGATGAAGGTTCATTTGGTAGTCATGTTGGTGCATATGCGCAACTGCTAAGAGGACTTTGTGGTGAGCTGCTTTCCATATTATGATCCGCAACACACAGATTCTACATCATTTTTATTTATTTTATCCTGTTTATTGTATATTCCAGACATATGTTGTATTAGTATTATACTTCCTCGTAGATGCTCATGTACTTGTGACGCCGACTTTTGGAAATTTAGATTCTTTTCTAGGTTTATATTTTGAGCATGTTCAAACAGTTAAATTAACAAAATCAGCACTTTCTTATGAAATTAAAAGACTTCAGTTATTTGTTTCGAGATGCACGTAGATTATCTATTACTGTGTTGATTTCATGTTTGGCTTACCTAACGATGGTGTTAGGCGCCATCACGACCTATAGTTGGATTTAGGTAGTGACAGTTTGGTATCAGAGCACTAAGTTCACTTAGGTCACACAAGTCATGAGCAAGTCTAGTAGAGTCTTGCAGATCAGTACAGAGATGTCTGTACTTAACTTCGAGAGGCTACAGGGCTGTTAGGGGAACTTCCCTTTCTTGATTCCTCGTTGTGCGATTTGATCTCATTGGAGCTTATGCCTTCATTTCCTTCCTACTCATTCTAACGCGATGACGAGCATTCGGTATCAGTTAGGCAGGGTGTTTTTCCCTACATATATGGGTGTACTATTTTCATCGCCACGTGGAGTGTTGTTTATTCATTTCAGTCCAGTGCTGGTGTTGCTCATTGGTTTAGAGATATACACGGTATATTTTGATGTTCATGCATTGTTATCACATAAAACTGGTGTAAATGGTAGATGCTTACTTATGTGTCGTGGTAATGGATGATTCGGGAAGAGGATTTTTTGGTCAATGATTGGGAGTTTCGGCATTTAATTCCAGCGGAGGAGAGGTAATTGGACTATGGATGTTCAAGCTTTGGTTGATGGAGTAGCAATATTGGATATTTTTTGACATGGTGGAATCATTGTTTGTGATGTGGTGTCATCATCCCGGTTTTAATGCATTAAAGATCGTCGGTATGACAGTCTTTGTTCTTTTGCCTTCAAGACAAGGTGGTGTAAAATGGTACCTAAGAAGCGATTATCAGAGATGGCGGTGTGTGGCTGCTTCAGTGTCGAATTGATGTTTCTAGTGTTGATGGCTCGAGGAACGTGATCTTAAGGAGGCTTAGAGTTGATAGTAATCTATTTGTTCGGGTGCTACCGAGTTGGATTGTGATTTTGAGCGTCATGACTAGCAGCGGGTGATGAGAAGAGACATGGTAAGATATGTCTCGTCTCGTGGTTGTTGGATTGCTAACAGGTGAAAGCAGATATTGAGTAGTTTTCATAGGAAGATGGTTTAACCAGAGTGGGAGTGGTAGCATATCGTATGGATTTTGTGGTAGGATAGCCACATGCTCTGAGAAATCCTAGGGCAATTTGGGTCTGAGAAAGTCTATATATTTCGTTAGGTGGTGGTTTTTGTACTTAGGATGCTTGAATGTGATGAAAAGAATTGCTTGGGATGCAAATGAATGTGAATGCTTAATTATCGTTTGGGGATGCAATATAGCTTCGAGTTGTAAATGTATTGTTGGACCTTTACTTGATGCTAATGGGATGAACAAATTCTTTTGGATGACGAGTGAGTGTGGACCTAGGAGAATTAACTGATTTCACAATTGATATGGCTATGGCTATGTCATTGGAGGATGTTGGTATGAGGTTAGGGGTTGCATGACTTCCGATGAAGTTCCTATACAGAGTTCTGCTTTCTACCCAATGTGATGCATGTACTACGATGTGAACTTAGATCGCTTGAAGAAGATGGTACAACTCTCAGGAGGTCGAGTGTGAGATTGTGGAAAATAATTCGGGATGTGTTAAGATTAGTAAAATAATAACTTATGAGAAATTTGGCTGAGTGTGAGATCATGATAGCTATGAGGAGAATTCATTTTGGGTCCTTAGATTTTGTGATGGTGGCTTAAAAGAAAATAGGGGAGCCTACCGTCGATGATTGGGTCACGTGGTTATGTGCTCTTATAGTTTTTGGTTAGCAGTACATTGGTGGATTCGTTACGGTCGAGGAAGAAAACATCACGAATAATTAGAGCAAGGAATTTGGTGGATATGTACTATATTTCACCTTATTGGTGTGTGAAGGTTGTGGAATAACTCAGTTTGGGAACTTCTTTATGGAGGTGATGTGCAAGGAAAAGGATTCATTCGGTTGGTTTTTTGGAGGATTCAAGTGCTAACGGAGCACTAGTTGTTTGGTTATATATCGGGACTAATTTACGGTGAGCGACTCTCAATGATGGTTCTAGGGGGTTCAAGAATTAAAGTGTGGTGCCTAAGAATTTTTGGATTCTTCGTGTGGATAAGGATTTAATTTTGCAACTGAGTGCGAAAGAGACTTGGAGCATTTTTATGAATGCCACCGGGTCTGAGGTGTGGTGTTAGACAGATGGAAAAAACAACTTCAGATTTGCATAAGATCTTTCAAAGCGGGTGTATCAGTTGGAGGTACTATTGAGTGCATGAAGAGGATATAAAATGACTTATGGGCATTTAGACGATTTGGGCTTATAGTTTGGGGTCACTCGGGATGCGTGTTGATTGAGTAGTTGAGTTAGTTTAGCAGTGATTTGGATCGGTATGGTATAAATCATCAGTTCCTTTGGTGCGATAGGGTTATACAGGTGTTTTGTGGTTATACTCGTGGAATTGACAGTCTCTGAAATTTAGCTTGTTTGGAGGGATTCAATCTCTATTGGTTTGGGTATGTGCAAACGGGTCCCGAAGAGGTTATAACGGTTCGGACCACGAGCCAAAGTTTGTGTGTTCTACCGTTATGAGAAGTTGGTTGTGTGTTGTGATTCTTTCTCGTGAAATGAGTTAAGAGAAATATTTCAAGTTGATGAAATTCTTGTACTCTCGCATAATGGCATGATAAGTGAAGTGAACGGCGTGGAATGTGGATTTGAGGATCAAGGTTGCGGTTCGATTTTGGCAGGAATGTCACGAGCTCGGAGGAGCGGTGGATATTTCCGATGGTCAAAGTATGCTGGCACTAATTTTTGGTAGCTCGAGCATGGTTTGTTTTGTGGTAGAAGAAATGTGTGGGTATTTGTGGATGCTTGGCTAGCACTATAGAAATAGCATGGTCGGTGGCCATTGTTGTTCAGATTTCATTACCTGGTGCTAAATGTTGTGGGAGTATCTCCCATGGGATGATCGTATAAGTGTGAAGTGTCAGTCATTTAAGTTGTAGAGATTGAAATCAGGCATGAATATTCTAGTATTGTCACTGATGGGAGAGTTTATATTTGAGAAAAGTTCTATTCCTTTGGTTGCGAACTGTAGAAGTTTGTTCTTGATTTGACGATTGATCGTATGTGTAATGGATGGTTATTGTGGATCTTTGGAAGGTTATTGACCAATTTCGGGATGATCAGAATCGTCTTTAAGGTTTGTTGGTAGACCTAATGTGAATGTATATTCTACACCATATCATATATGCTTATCCAGCATAGCATTGCTTATGGATGAGTCGTTGGGCGTTGGATGTTATTCTTGGAGTCATCTATTCCATATATTACTCTATTATGCCGTTTAAGTGGTGAGACGACTTGATTATTTACACGTGTGTTGTGATTCTGTGTAGCTTGTGGCGTTATTTAAGCAATATGGATCTAGAGATACTAGTTTGTGAATTGCACCTCTATCATGCTTGGGCCTTTGTGCTGCATGTTGCTATCCGTCTCCCCAGGGTTATGTTATGTACTTGGCATGCTTGTGGTTGATATGCGTGTTTCCAGTGGGTATCAACATTTTGGCTCGATGGGTATTCCTATATTGATTGTTATGTGTGGATCGGGTGGCATGCCGCCACGAGTTTGCTATTTGGATTGTGTTGCACGACGCAACAATATCATGTATGGGTCGGGTTTCACGCTACAACAGTCAGACGTTGGGTACGGTTCCTTTTACTTATTTTTTTTTGTTTGTTTCTCACCTCTGCGATAGGTTCATAGCTTTGGTTTGGTTGTTTAATTTGTTACGCATGCTGGATAGTTCTGTACTCGGGTTCGCTTTTCCCTATTGGTCATATTCGAGTTGTGGCTTGTTAGCACATTGATGACGTCGTATGAGATTTTAGATAGTTTTTGATGTGGCTTGTCGACCAAATAGCTTCTACTGGGTGAGACGAGGTTGTTGGACTTGAAATAAATGCAATCAGATTTGTATAATGTATGTTGGAAGGAAAATATCACCAATAAATCAAGAATGAGGCAGTGGTTCTTGTCGAGCGGAGAGACTCCATTAGTTATTAATTTGACGGGTGGCTATGTGTTTCTAAACATCTCTTTTGTTTTTGCAGTATTATGAGGGTTGGAACAGGGCTTGTATGTGTTATGAGGTATACTACCGACACCGGGTTCGGAAATTGCAGCTATTGTGGTCCGAATATATTACTACGGGCATATGAATTATGTCTTGTGTCATGTGGTTAAGACTTGGGTGTATATGTATGTTTGGTACAACTTGTGGAATTTGATGCGACTTATGTATGAAAGAATTGGACTTTACAGGAATTTCGAATGTTGGAATTTGGTTCCCAGTCTTTTGGGCTAAGGTAGCAGGAAGGATATTCGTCTGGGTTGAGCTGATGTGCTCATATGAATTATGGTGGCACGGGTAGGTGCACGAGGAGTTTCTCGGTGATTTTAGCAACTTTGGAACGATTCTTGGCATGCTGGAGGACGAACGTATATTTAAGTGGGGGAGAACGTAATGACCCGACCGTTCATTTTGAGCTCTAGCACGTCGTCGACAGTTTGATACCTTGAGTACCTTCATTTTATGTATTATGATTTGCGTGTATAGTCGGTTTTGATTCTTGGGAAGTTCGGAGTAGATTTGGAAGAAAAATTCTCAATTTGGAAGCCTTAAATTGGAAGAATTGTCCGAGGATTGACCTTTGAGTTAACAACCTCAGAAATTCGATTTGAAGGTTCCTATAGGCTCGTAAGGTGATTTCGGACTTCGGCGTTTGTTCGGATCGAGTTTCGGGTGGACCGGGAGCATTTAGGCGCTTATTGTGGAAAGTTGGAATTTTGAAGGTTTTAGAATTTCCTAAATATGATTTGAAGTGGAATTTGGTGTTATCGATTTCCATTTGGGATTCCGAGTCTTTGAATATGTTAGTAATTTAATTTTGGACTTGTACGTAAAATTTTGCGTCATTCCAGAATGTTTAAGAGTGATTCAGATACTTAAGTTGCATTCTAGTTAAGTTTAAGAAAATGAGTTGACCACGGTCACGTAGTGAGCTTAACGATATCGGATTCATTATTTAAAAGTATTAACAGGTTTGTATGATGCCTTTGGACTAGTCCGCAAGTCTTGGTTAGATTCCGATGATTTTCAGATGGGTTTGGATTGTGTCGCACTCTTATATGATGTTTCGACGCCATTTCTTTTGGAATAAAGGGTACCATATTGAGAAAACGACCTTTTATTTGTTATTTTATTGAACCATTAGATTTGTATCGCTATTACGGAGCCATATCAACAAGAATAGTCGAATTTTGAGGTCGTACGAGAGAGTTATGCCCATTTCCGTGTCGGGAAAGATTGTTGGTGTCAGGTGAGAGCTTTTGTTCTTCGTGAACTCAAGGGATATCCCGCGAATGTGAATAAGGAATTTTGGTTGACCGGTCAAAGCGAAAATTTTCTCTTCGCGAATGCAAAGGTCTCCCGTGAAGGCGATGAACAAAAATTACATGGCTAGTATTTTAAATGCGCAAAGCGGGCATTTTAGTATTTTTAGCATATCTTGAGTTCTAGAGCTCTGTTTGAGAGGGTTTTCACGGCATTATTCTCGTCTCAACAAGGGGGTATATATGTAACCTTTATTATTATGTTTTTCCATTATTATTATCAATGGTTGTAATTTTATCTGTGATTTGATTGTAGAAATTGGGGTTTTGAGCCCCAAAATAGAGAAAAAGTAAATTCTTGATTTGAAGGTCAATTCATGGACGAAATTTGATGATTTTATGGATATATACTATATAATTTATGCTTAACCTTTACTTTTGATAATTTTCATAATTTAGGGCGCGGGCCTGGGGTTGACTTTTCGTGTGGCATTGAGAATTGTTTCTAAATGATAAATTATGGTTTCTTGAGTATGTTTTGATTTGTTTTCACATTCTTTTACTAGTTCTAGATCGTCTGGCGTTGCATTTGAGGTGTTGGAGAGGCATTGGAGCCAGTTACCCGATTCCGGAGCGAGGTAAGTCTCCCGTCTAACCTTGTGAGGGAGAAATTACCTCGTAGGTGTTTTAATTGTTATGTGGTACATGTTGTGGAAGCTACGCACGTATGAGGTGATGTGTGTCCGATCGTATGTTAAAATTTCTAATTAGGTTCGGGTAATGCTTAGACTCACGCCGTTCTTTAATTTTTTATATTTGAGTTATTCTTGCCTGTTTAAATACTTCAATTTACATTATTGCCTGAGACTAGACTTGCGTAGAGTATCAGAATTATTATTTTAGATATCAGGAAAATTACTTGATTAGAAGTAGAAATTAAACTTTCCTTCTATGTATTTCTCACGCGCTGTACAAAATTGTCCTAAGGAATTGTTAACTAGCATAACTCACACATATATTCGTGAGAGGGCCCAGTGACCCATCAAGTATAACTATTCATATGTGATCGGGCTGAATGACTCAACAGTACTATTATGGATGTGACCGTACAACCTCGACATTATTATGAAATACATCTATGATTCGTGGTGGTCGACCCTCGACAATGTACACAAGTATGAGATCGGGCTAAATGACCTCACCGGTACTATTATGTGACCGGATCGTGCTCTACAACAGGAAATCGGGCCTTTACTCTTTTAAAATCGGGTCGTTCACCTCGATAGAATCGTGCATTATTTTTTATAAGAAGTCAGTCTACCCGTGAGTTTTCCTGACTTTTGATGTGATATTTTATCTAGCGTTCATCATTACGTATACTATTCGAGGTATTGTCCGGCTATTGTGGAACTCATCTTTGTTCTTCTGTTGAGGATTGCATTATGCACTTATATCTGCCTCGTTGTGGTTACCTGTTATGCCTCATATCTATTACTTTCATTATACCTGATTTATTGGACCACTTGTAAGTGTCGATATCAACTCCTCATCACTTCGTCTTTGGGGTTAGGCTAGATACTTACTAGATACGAGTTGATTTACGTACTCATGCTATAATTCTGTAAAAATTGTGCAGGTACTGAGGAAGGTTCAATTGGTGGTCATCTTGGCACATAAGCGCATATGCTTAGGGGGCTTTATGGTGAGTTGTTTTCCATGTTTCATCTGCAGCATACAGAGTCTCCATCATATTCATTTATTTTATCCTGTCTATTGTATTCTTGATAGGTGTTGTATTAGTATTGTACTTCCTGGTAGATGCTCGTGTACTTGTGACACCTGGTTTTGGGAATTTAGATTTTGTTCTTGTTTATATCTTGACCATGGTCGAATAGTTAAATTAATAACATCGGCACTTTCTTATGAAAATGTACGACTTCAGTTATTTATTTGAGATGCATAAGATTATTTATTACTGTATTGATTTCTGTAATGACCTGACCAGATGTTTTGTGTGTATGAGACTTGACTCCTCTTTTATGCTTCACACATGTGTATTTGTGTCTTTATGACTTGCGGGGTTGGTAAGTTTTGTTCCGAGAAGATTTTGGGTTAATTTAGACCCTTTGGTTCTTGGCCCAAAAGCCTAAGTTAGAAATGATGACCAAATTTAAATTTTGTGAAAATGACTGCGGAGCAGTGTTTTGGTGGCTCTGATAGGTTCGAATCGTGATTTTTGACTTGGGTATATGTGCGGAATTTAATTTAGAGGTCCCTAGATTGATTTAATTTGTTTTGTCGAAAGTTGGCAATTTGAGGTTTAGAAGATTTCCCAAGTTTGACTAAAGGTTGACTTTTTGGCTATCGTTGTGGGGAATTTGTTTTGGAACTTTGAATAGGTATATTTGCTTTGGAACTTGTCTGCAAAATTTAGTGTCATTTGGATTTGGTTTGATAGGACTCGTACTCTTGGTTGCAATTCTAGATGTTTTGGAGATTTCATTTGAAATTCATGTGTTTTGATGTCCGATTCATAGTTCTTGTTATTTTGTATTTTGATCGCGCGATTGAGTTTTTATGATGTTTCTACACTTTTGTGGATGTTTGTTTTGGAGACTCGAGGGCTCGAGTGAGTTTCAGACGTGTATCAGAATGGTTTTGAATTGAAATAAGTTGCAGGTGTGTTGGTGTCTCTGATGTCTCAATTGTGAACACCAACATCACGATTGCGAACATTACAGGGGGGACTCAAATATCACAATTGCAATACTTTGTTCATACTTGTGAAGATTTGGCTTAGGGGGGTTAGTTCGCATTTGCGATAAATAGTTCGTGTTTGCGAGGAGAGATGACTTCGCATTTATGATGTCTATATCGCAATTGCGACATCTCTTGGGCTTATTAGTAATCGCAATTGCTAGGGTTCGCAAGTGTTGCATTGCAACATCTGCAACTAAACATAAGGTTGGAAAGCCGGGATTTCATCTCATTTTCTCTCATTTTAGAACCCTAGACTTGGCAGGAGGCAATTTGGAGAGGGGTTTTAATCTACAAATATTTAGTAAGTGATTCAAATCAATTTCCAACTATGTTCATGATTATATCTTAGATTTAACATCAACTTTATGAGAATCAAGGAGGAAATTTGGGGATTTTTGTCAAAATTTTGAATAATGAAAATTTGAGTTCTGAGAGTCGATTTGGACTCGGATTTGACAACATAACACATATATGGACTCGTGAGGTTATTGATAGTTGGAATCTATCTTTGGACCCGGGTTTTGACCGGACGCCTCCGGGGTTGAATTTTGGGGAATTATATAAAGACCATAGCTTTATCTATTGTAATTTGTTTCCCTTGCATTGTTTGATGATATTAAGTAATTTTTGGTTAGATTTGAGCCGTGTGGTGGCGGAATTTAGGCAAAAATCTATTATCGAGGGTTGATTTGTCCTAGTTGAGGTAAGTACCTTGCGTAACTTTGTGTGAGGGAACTATCCCTTAGGATTTGGGTTGATTGTGTTATTTGTATTATGTGAAAAATATGTACACGAGGTGGCGAGTGTGTACATGGGCTATATGTGGTATTTTGACCGGTTTTGACCTTTAGACTTCTTCCATGCATTTAGTTAATTTTTCATAACATGTTATATCTTTTAAATTTACTCTCAATGTTCTATTTGATGTTGTTATCTTGTTCAATCTTTTATTCTGTGGTTGCTCTTACATGTGTTAATTGAAGTTGTTACCTCTCTTATTGTTGAATTACTCTTACTTGAAGTTTTTATTTCATAGGAATATCTTCTTGTTGGGTTATTGATCTTGAAGTTGTGAAAGCTATTATCACATTGAGGTTGAAGTTGTTGGTTGATGAGATATATTTCCTTGTTAATTGTTAGGTACCCATTACCGCAATTGATGACTTGTTTGACAATCTTAAGGGTGCTAGACTGTTCTCGAAGATTGATTTGCGGCCAAGGTATCATCAATTGAAGATTCAGGACCCAGATATCCTGAAGACTGCTTTCTTGACTCGGTATGGACACTACGAGTTTCTAGTGATGTCATTTGGGTTGACCAATGCCCCAGCAGCATTTATGCACCTGATGAATACTGTATTCTAGCCATATCTCGATTATTTCGTCATCGTGTTTATTGATGACATCTTGGTATATTCTTACAGCCGGGAGGATTATGAGCAGCATTTGAGGATCGTACTCCAGAATTTGAAGGAGAAGAAGTTGAATGCAAAATTCTCCAAGTGTGAGTTCTGGCTTAATTCGGTGGCATTTTTGGGTCATGTGGTATCAAGTGAGGGGATCAAGGTAGATTTGAAGAAGATTGAAGAAGTTCAATATTGGCCTAGATTGTCTTCAACTATGGAGATTTTGTCTTCAGCTACGGAGATTCGAAGTTTCCTTGGTTTTGCCGGATATTATCGCTATTTTGTAGAGGGTCTCTCATCTATTATTGCACCTTTGACTACATTGACCCAGAAGGGTGCTCCTTTCAGATGGTCTGAGGAGTGTGACGTGAGCTTTCAGAAGCTCAAGACTACATTGACTACAGCCCTAGGGTTGGTGTTACCAACGGGTTCAGGTCTTACACTATGTATTGTGATTCTTTGTGTATTGGGCTTCGCACAGTGTTCATGCAAGACGGTAGGGAGATTGCCAAGGCGTCTCGGCAGTTCTAGGTTCATTAGAATAATTACCCAATTTACGACTTGGAATTGGCAGCTATTGTTCATGCATTGAAGATATGTGGGCACTCTATGTGCGGTGTCCCATGTGAAATCTATACCGACCACTGGAGTTTCTAGCAGTTGTTCAAGTAGAAGGACCTCAATTTGCAGTAGCAGAGATGGTTAGGGTTGCTGAAAGATTATGATATCACTATTCTGTATCATCCCGATAAGGCCAATGTGGTGGTTGATGCCTTGAGTAGAAAGGCAAAAAGTATGGGTCATTTGTCATACTTACCTCCAGCAAAGAGGCCCACTAGCCATGGACGTTCTGCCTTTGGCCAATCAGTTTGTGAGACTAGATGTTTTGGAGCCCATCAAGTTCTTTCTTGCACGGTTTCTTGGTATTCCTTGTATAAGTGCATAAGAGAGCGTCAATATGATCACCACCATTTTCTTGTTCTTAAGGACACAGTAAAGCACAACAATTCCAAAGGGGTTTCTATTGGAGAAGATGGGGTGTTGCGGATGCAGGGCTGGATATGTGTGCCCAATGTGGATTGGCTGCGTGAGTTTATTCTTGAGGAGGCCCACAGTTCACACTATTCCATTCATCCTGGTGCCACTAAGTTGTCTCAGGATTTGAGGTAACACTATTGGTGGATAATAATGAAGAAATATATGGTGCAGTATGTGGCTCGATATTTGAACTGTCAGCAGGTGAAGTACGAGCATCACAGGCCAGACGATTTGCTTCAGAAACTTCAGATTCCCGAGTGAAAATGGGAGCGTACTACCATGGACTTTGCTATTGAGCTCCTACGGACTTTGAAGAAATTTGACGCAATGTGGTCATTATGGATAGGTTGACCAAGTCGGCACATTTGATTCCTGTGGTAACTACCTATTCTTTAGAGTAGCTGGCTCAGATCTTTATCTGTGAGATTGTTCGTCTCCATGGTGCACCAGCATCTATTATCTCCGATCGAGGCACAAAATTCACATCGCATTTTTGGAGAGTCGGGTAGCGTGAGTTAGGCACACGGGTTGAGTTGGGAACAACATTTCACCCCCAAAATGACAAGTAGTCCGAGCGTACTACACGTCTGTGTTATGAATTTTGAGGGTCCATAAGATTAGTTTCTACCGCTTGCAAAGTTCGCCAACAATAACAGCTACTAATAGAGTATTCAGATGGCTCCTTATAAGGAATTATATAGGAGAGGCTACGTTGTTGGGTACTAATTTGGTTTGGGATGCCTCGGAGAAAGTCAAGTTGATTTAGGATCTCCTTCGTACAACATAGTCTAAACAAAAGAGTTACGCTGGTCGGAGGGCTCGTGATGTAGCATTTATGGTGGGAGAGAGGGTCTTGATGCAGGTTTCAGCCATGAAGGGTGTGATGAGGCTCAGAAGAAGGAACGGTTGAGCCCTAGGTTTGTCATTTTGAAATCCTTGAGAGAGTTGGTGAGGTGGCCTACAAGCTAGCATTGCCACCAAGCTTATCGTCAGTTCGCCCCGTGTTCCATGTTTCCATGCTCCGAAAGTATTATGGTGATCCGTTCCATGTATTAGATTTCATCTTAGTCCAATTGGGCAAGGATTAGACTTATGTTGAGGAGTCGGTGGCCATCTTGAATAGACAGGTCCGAAAGTTGGGGTCAAAAAATATTGCTTCAGTTAATTTTCAATGGAGGCGTCATCCGATCGAGGAGGCGAACTGGGATACCGAGCGCGACATACGGAGTCATTAACCTCACCTTTTCTTCACTCCATGTATGTCTCTATGCACGTTTGAGGACGAATGTATATTTTAAGAGAGGGCGAATGTAATGACTCAAACGGTCATTTTGTGTGTATGAGCCCTGATTCCCCTATTTATGCTTCACATAAATATATTTGTGGCTTTATAGCTTTTGGGGTTGGTTAGTTTTGTTTCGGGAAGATTTTGGTTGATTTAGACCCTTTGGTTCTTGGCTTAGAAGCCTAAGTTAGAAATATTTACCAAGTTTGACTTTTGTAAGAATGACCCCGGGATGGTGTTTTGATGGCTCTAATAGGTTCATATCGTGATTTTGGACTTGGGCGTATGCCAGAAATCGAACTCGGAGGCCCCTATATTAATTTGACTTATTTTGCCGAAATTTGGCAGATTAGAAGATTTCTCAAGTTTGACCGAAGGTTGACTTTCTGGTTATCGGGTTCGGAATATGATTCAGAAACATGGAATAGGTCTATTTATCTAATTGAAACTTTCCTGCAAAATTTGGTTTCATTTGTAGTTGTTTGATAGGATTTAGACTATTAGTTACAATTCTAGAGGTTTTTGTGTTTTCATTTGAAATTCATGTGTTTTGATGTCCGATTCGTAGTTCTAGATGTTTTCTTTTATTTTGATTCCACGAGCGAGTTCGTATAATGTTGTTTTACTTTTGTGGATGTTTTCACTTGTGAAGACCAGCATCGCAATTGAGAACATGAAAAGGGGGACTCAGATATCGCAATTGGGATACCTCGTTCGCATTTGCGAAGATTAGGCTTAGGTGGGTTAGTACACATTTTCGATAAATAGATCGCATTTTTGAGGAGAGCAGACTTCGCATCTGTGTCGCAATTGCGAGATTTTCTTCGCAAATGTGAACCTAGTGTCATAATTATGACATCTGCAACTAAACATAAGGTTGGAAAGTCGGGATTTTATCTCATTTTCTCTCATTTTAGAACCCCTACACTTGGTAGGAGTCGATTTGGAGATGAGATTTTCATCTACAAACATTGAGTAAGTGATCTAATCAATTTCCAACTACATTTCAGAATTATATCTTATATTTAACATCAAATTTATGAGAATCAAAGAACATATATGGGGATTTTTGTCTAAATTTTGAAAAATGAAAATTTGAGTTTTGAGTGTGGATTCGGACTCAGATTTGAAAACAAAGAACATATATGAACTCGTAAGGTTATGGATAGTCGTAATCTATCCTTTGATCTGGATTTTGACAGGGCAGGGCCGGAGGTTGAGTTTTTTTTATTTTTGGGGAGCTGTGTAAAAATCATAGCTTTATCTATCATTATTGGTTTCCCTTGAATTGGTTAATGATATTAAGTCTTTTTTTAGATTTTAGCCATGTGGAGGTGGATTTTAGGGAAATCTATTTTCGAGGGTTGATTTGGCCTAGTTGAGTTAAGTATATTGTCTAACTTTATGTGGGGGAACTACCCCTTAGGATTTGGGTTGATTGTGTTATTTTTAGTATGTGGAAGACGTGTACATGAGGTGACGAGTGTGTACATGGGTTATATGTGGTATTTTGACCTGTTTAAACCTTTAGACTTCTTCCATGCATTTAATTGATTTCTCTGAACATGTATATCTTTCATTTTTAATTTTACTCTCACATGCTCTATTTGACGTTTTTAGCACTTGTTCTATCGTTTATTGTATGTGTGCTCTTACATGCTTTAGTTGAAGTTGTTACCTCTTTTATTGTTGAATTACTCTTACTTGAAGTTGTTATTTCATTGGAATATCTTCTTGTTTGGCTATTGATGTTGAAGTTGTGAAAGCTATTATCACATTAAGGTTGAAGTTGTTGATTGTTGAGATATCTTTCCTTGTTGAGTATTTCCCATTCATTTTACTATCATTGAGATCCTTGTTCACATTGTGGTTGAGCCGTGGGATATATGTTGTGATAATATTGGTATTGTCGATTTTTAGAAAGTTGTGGCATATTGGCATGTGTGGTAAGAGTTGTTATTGTGTTGTGATATTGATGCGCATGCGGAGGTATAAGGATAAGGGTTTATGTACATACAACGACATAAGGTGGGATTTATATGCGTGTGGATAGTAAGGGAATTATTTGAATCCACGTAGCGATATAAGGGGGCTAAAGCGCGTGTATCTATTTTGGGAAAAATGTTCTCAAAAAAATCTAAATGTAAGGCTCACGCGGAGATATAAGGAAGGATTTTGATTGACATTGTGAAATGTGAATATGAGGCGTGGCACCTCGGTTGTGATTCTTGTTGTACTTTCGATGTTAAAGAGGCTTGTTGGTTGAACAGTTTTGTTATTTCTTCGTTTTCCTTACTTCTTTTTGTTCTTGTAATGAGTTGATTCCTTGCTTCCTTTATTTCTTTAAATTCCATTGTTAGCTACGTTATTGAACTGCTTTATTGTCATTCATTTCCTTGATTTCCATTATTAGACTTCACTATACTCAGTTTAGTTTTTATTGTCCAAGTAGGTGTCTTGACCTGGCCTCGTTACTACTCTATCGAGGTTAGGCTTAATACTTACTGGGTACCGTTTTGGTGTACTCATACTATGTTTCTGCACTTTTTTGTGCAGATCGAGGTATATCTGCTCGTGTCAGATGCTACTGATCATTCATTTATTTTCGAATACTTCAAGGTATACTTGCCCGATGTCCGCAGACCTCAAAGTCACCTTCCGCCATTTCCTTATTATTGTTTATCCTATTATCAGACATTATTATATTAGAGATTTTAGTACATTTCTGTAGAGCTTATGAATCAGTTATTATGAGACATAATATTTATTACATGTTTTTAGTCGTTATTCCTATCATATTCTCTTGTGTTTAGGCTTACCTTGTCTTAGAGATTAGGTGTCGTCACGAAGTACTAAGGTGGGAATGAGGTCGTGACAATTTCATGTTTGACTTGCTTAATGACGGCATTGGGTGCCATCACGACTTATAGTGGGATTTGGGTCGTGACACGAGGTGTGGCCAGAGGTGATGTCCATCTCGTCCCACACCAGGCTAGGTGAATCCATAGGCGAGGTCCAGAGTGGTTTGCACTATAACGACCCGACTTGTCATTTTGTGTATTCTTGCCACATTCCCCAATTTATTGCCTCTTCTATGTTCATTTGTGGTTTTGTGACCTTTTGGGATAGTTGGTTTTTTTTCGGGGATGGTTCGGAGTGAATTGGAACACTTAGTCTTAAGGTTGGATGCTTTACTTGAAAGAGTTTACCGGAGTTTGACTTTTGCATAAATGACTCCGGAATGGATTTTTGATGGTTCCAATAGCTTCATATGGTGAGTTTGGACTTAGACGTATGTCCGGATGTTGATTTGGAGGTACATTGGTTGATTTGATATTTTTTTGCGAGAGTTGGAAAGTTGAAGGTTTGGAAGGTTGAGAGGTTTGACCGAGGGTTGACTTTGTATGAACAAAAATCGATGGATTCTGGCGATTGCGAAAAGGAGATGACTGGGAGTTTCTCCATCGCGAGCTCACTCATGACCACTCCGGCCGGTGGCCAGCCTTATTTGACGGCTAGTCTGCCTTCCCAATCATCCCCTCCCAATCTTAACACTACTACAAATAATCAACAGCCCTTAGATTTCTCAAATCTCCTTAAACCAGTCGCATTAAATAAAACCATGCACGTAAACCCTATTGTCGATCCCACACCATTGAGACGTGTTACATTCTTGCATAGGAAGCCCCTCATCAAGTTTAATGAAGAAGAGGTTTATAGGATGAACGTTATTGAAGGTCTACAATATGCCGTTGTGGGCAAGTTCTAATATGGATGGTCGGAGTTGCAAGAACTACGTAAGATTATCCTTGTACAATATGGAGTCAAAGGTGAATGCAATATTGGTTTATTTAGAGATAGGCATGTTTTAATAAGATTGACATTATGGGAGGATTTCATTAATCTTACTTCAAAGAGTGCGTATTATGTTAAGGATAAAGATGGTTATGAATACAAAATGAGGCCTTTAATTTATGATGCAAAGTTCAAAGTAAGGGAAGAAACTCCAATGGCTATGGCTTGGATTTTTTTCCAATCTTGTTACTTACTTACTTTTTCAAATGATGCTTATTTGGATTAGCTTCAGCTGTGGGGAAACCGTTAATAAAACTCTACCAAGTTGTGCAAGGGTAAATGTGTTCGTTGATCTCCTAGAAAACTCGCCTAAGAAGGTACAGATGGATATTGAGAATGAAGCTGCGGGAGAGATAAAGACGGAGTGGGTGAAAATTCAATATGATTTTTTACCTAAGTATTGCAAAGAGTGTAAATTACAAGGGCGCGATGAGATGGACTGTTGGAGCTTACATCCTGAACTAATGGTGAACAATGATAAGGAAAAACATGGTGTGCACCTAAAGCTGGGAATAAAGGCAATGACAAGGGTCCTATGATGATTCTTAGTAGTGGAAAAGTCATGGGCAATAATGGAGAACAATGAAGGAAGTTAGGGATAATCGAGTGAAGAAGGATAGCAAGCAAGCTGAGGTGCAAGGTGAAACTGGAAAGGAAATTGTTTCAGTTGACAATGGGGCAGTGCAACACGTGCAAATGAATAACAAATTTGCAGTTCTAGAGATTGAAGAAGCGCAGAAGGAAGCTGATGATCATCTAGCATTGGTGGAGGAAGTTAATGTAAACGCGGCCCTAAACATAATCCAAAGACTACTGGGAAATTGAATCTGGCAGTTGTTGTGTATAGTCCTATTTCAACTAGGAATGGGGCTTCTAAAGAGGATACAAATGTGAATCCTAGTGAGTCAAGGATTAAGGAAGCAAAGTAAAAAGAATCCACTGCCCAGTGCGTAAACAGACCTTTTGGTAATAATCTTATCACGACCAACCAACCCTGCCAACAGTTGCAATCAACAATCCATGGATAGAAGAAGAGAAGGTGAATGACAAGATTAAGTTTACTGGAGGTAAGCTTTGGTGTGATCAGGTGGAGGAGGAATTAAAAGATGGTGAGTTTCACGAAGACAATGATGATGATGATGATCTAATAGACGATGAGGGTAAAGGAGGGGAGGAGCTATGTATAAATGATAAGAGAAGTGTAGTGAAGGCCAAAGAAAATGTAGCAAATACTACTAAATAATAGGTACAGAAAGTGCAGCATGTGGAGCTGAATGGAGGAGAACTTTCTCAAAACCCTAACCCTAATCAGTACCCCAACCCTAGCCAAAATGATACAGTGAACCCTAATAAGAATATAGCTAAACCTAATGAGGAAAACATATAATTTATTAATCCAGGTGGTACCGGCCAACCTTAGAATGCAGATATGATCAACAATAGGAAGGACTTGGAAGATAGAATGAAACAATGTCTAACTCTTAGCCCTACAGTGCATCAACGTAAGAATTTGGTAGTACAGGAGGAAGTTGGGAATCTAGTATTATCTAAACTGCAGCTGAAGAAACTAGGTAGGTTTTGAAGGAGAATGTAAATAAGAACCTAATCCCTAAGCCTACAAAGAATTAAGTAGTGACACAGGAACAACCTAGAGATTAAGAAGAAAACCACTCAAATGCAGGAAGAGATATAGATGAGGAATCCACTGTCCAGAATTTCATGAATGCTGCTCGACAAGGTGATCTTTCACCTAGATTAATAGAGAAAGGAAAATCAGCTGGCGGAGGAAGAAATAAACGGGCAAAAGAGATACCAGGTATGCAAGCAGTTGGGTATAAACAAGGAGAACTTTATCTAAATCCCATATATAGAAATTAATCGTCTTATATGGAGTATTAAATCTGTAAAGACTAAGAGAGCTTTTGAGAGGATCATCACAGTGCATAGGAAGCATCAGTTTCAATTTATAGGTCTTATGCAGCCAATGCAACAGTCAAGGAAATTAGAGAAGTACAGGAGAAGGATTGGCTTTGCTCAAGCTCTTATTAACAGTTCTAACAAAGTTTGTCATTTGTGGATGAACGATTTGATATTACTTTCCTATTTGATTTGGACCAACATATGACTTTGAAGCTATTTCATACTGAAACTAACAAAGAGATTATTCTTATATTTGTGTATGTTCGATGTGATGCAATTAATAGAATTGAGCTTTAGGATTCTCTAAATTATCTTGCTCGTGGAATTGATTCCTTTAGCTCGTGTTGATTGTATCGAACTGTTTCTGACTAGATTAGAGGCATTTGGAGGTCGTTTCGAGAGGCAAGGGCTTGTTAGAGTAGAGTTTCGCACAGATTGAGGTAAGTCACACTTCTAAACTTGGTTCCAAGGGTTTGAGGCCCCGAATTTTGTATTATGTGATTGGTTTTGAGGTGACGCATGTGCTAGATGATGGGCATGTAGGTGTGCACCGTAAGAATTGTGACCAGGTAGATTCCATGGAACTGAGTATTTGATTAAACTTGTTGTTACCCGTATTCTTACCATGTGATAGAACAATTGAGCTGTCAATCATGTTAGAAGTCCCGTTTAGGATACATGTTGAATTATTTGCTTAACTTTCCATTTATTCTCAGTCACAACTATTGTTTGCATAATATGTCTCAATATTTATTGTCCTTGTTTTCTACGTCATATCATTATTGTTTCGGCTGAATAACATGACTCTAGTGAGCCCCAGAGACCAGAGAGATTAGTGACTGAGTGAGACTGAGGGTCTATTGTGCGTGATTTTTATGGGATTGGGCTGCACACCGCAGCAGGCTTATTGATTGATGCCAAGATTTGGCTTATTATAGCGCTTGGGCTGAATCCGCCCCTCTGGAGTATTCACATCCACAAGGGGCACAATGCTAGAAGTTATTTACATTTTGGCTGGATATGCCCTCGTTTATTGCATTCGGGCTGGATATGCCCTGTCATGTGTTAAGTATGTTTTGTAAAATCTGAAAGCATGTCTAAATTCTTGTTGAAAGAAATTCTAAATACTTGTACCTTCACTTGTAGACTATGAATTTCTGAGATATCACCGTCATATTTTCTGTAATTTTACGTACTGTTAAATGTTGAAAGTGGACCATAATAATTGGGCTTGCCACTACTTTCAGTCCAAAGGTTAGATTTGTTAGTTATTGAGGTTGTTGTACTCACTACACTTTATACCTCGTGTGCAGATCCACGTGCTTCCGGTCACGGCGGTTCCTTATTTGTAGATTCCAGATCTTAGGAGATCATTGAGGTAGTTGTTTGGCGTTCGCATACCTTGACTCTTATCCCTTATATTTCAATTTATATATTCAGTTTAACTTTCTAGATAGTGTACCCGACTTTGTCATTTCATAGAAGCTCATGTACTCAGTGACACCCCGGTTTTGGGAAGAATATGTATTGAGTTATGATTTCCTATCCTGTTTTAAGAGGTTTTTCCCTTTATTTAACTGTGTTAGTATCTTTCTAAGACTTAAGATGTTGGAAATGTCTGAGTAGTCGTCTTGCCTAGTACTATGATAGGCGCCATCACGACAAGTTGGTTTTGATCGTGACAAGGTTGTATCAGAGCCTAGGTTACATAGGTCTCACGTGTCATGAGCAGGTTTAGGAGAGTCTTGCAGATTGGTATGGAGATGTCTGTACTTATCTAAAAGGCTAGCGAACCCTTAGGGAACTTCACATTCTTGTATTATTATCCTACGGATTTGTTGATTACGGTAAAAAAAAAAAATTATTCTATTCTTTCACAGATAGTGAGGACACGTGCTATCGGATAGGACGGACAGCCACCAGTACCATTGGCTAGGGGCACGAGAGGTCGGGTCGCGGTAGAGGTAGAAGTGCATCTCGTACAGCAGCTAGAGCGGTGCTTACAGATACACCAGTTCCCCAGCTCAGGAGAAAGCCCCAGATGTGGTAGAGCCAGTGGGGCCAGCTCAGCCACCAGTTATGCCCATTGTGATTCCAGGCCTCCAGGTGGCTTTGGCTCGGATTTTGACTGTATGCATCATCCTTGCTTAGTCGGTTTCTTTTCAGATCGCGGAAGACACTTCTCAGGCCAGGGGGGTGCTCAAACTCCTGCCGCCCGTACTCCAGACCAAGTGATGCAGGGACTTCAAACACTAGGGGTACTGCCAGCCGAGTCAGTTGCAACTTCTCATGCCCCAGTGGGTCCTGTTATGACTGATGATAAGCAGAGGAGACTAGAAAGGTTTGGGAGGCTCCAACCTCCATTATTGAGTTGGGTCTCGTTCATCTCTATTCAGTTCAGTGGGCTGCCTTCAAATGGTGGGAGGCCTATGAGATACGCAGGCCAGTTGGTGCAACACCCCTTACTTGACACGAGTTATCTGTTGTCTTCTTGGAGAAGTTTGTGCCATAGACCCATAAGAGGAGCTGCGTAGGTAGTTTGAGCAGCTACATCAAGATGGCATGTCGGTGACCCAGTATGATATGAGATTTTGAAAGTTGGCTCAACGCAGTTTTGTTGGTCTCCACTAAGAGGGAGATGATTAAGAGGTTCATTGACGACCTCTACTATCAGTACTATTTTGTTATGACTCGGGATAGTGTCAAAGGTGCTATATTTGATGAGGTAGTTGACATTTCTCGGGAGCTAGAGTTGGTTCGCAGTCACGAGCGTGAGGAGAGGGAGGCCAAGAGGCCTCCTAGTTCAGGTGGTTTCAGCGGTGTTCCTTCTAGGGGTCAGTTCCACCATGACGGGGTCGTCCTTATAGGCCCACTCAGATGGCTCGTCTAGTTTGTCGTGGTGCATCATCCAGTCATGGAATAGATTAGGTCAATATCCCTCAGTGTTCTCCCAGCTCAGGGTTCATCTCGTGCATCTTCAGTTCATCGTTCGTCTGCACCAGGTTCTTCTGTAGTTATTCTAGTTCTCGGGGTTTGCCTAAGTGTTTGCCACCATTTTTCTGAGAGGGGATGTTTTGAGTGCGGAGAGTTGGGTAATGTGAAGAGGTTATTTATCTTGTCGTACGGGAGGTCCAGTTCACCAGAGGAGTCAGGCCACGACTTCAGCACCAGATACTTCATCGTCCACCCACCCAGCTCGATATGGGGCTCAGGTAGCTAAGGGTCGCCCAAGAGGGGGAGGTCGATTAGGTGGAAGTGAGGTCCGATTCTATGCTACTCCTTCCAGGCCAGATGTCGTTGCTTCAGACACAACGATCACATGTATTGTCTCAGTATGCCACATAGATGCTTGTGTATTATTTGACCCTAGTTCCACTTATTTGTATGTATTATTATATTTTACTCATTATCTGGATATGCCCCGTGAGTCCTTAGTTTCATCTGTTCATGTATCTACACCAGCGGGCAATACTATTGTTATGGATCATGTATATCAATCATGTGTAGTCACTATCGGGGGATTGGAGAAGAGAGTTGATCTCTGATTATCACACCTCATTTTGGTAAAAAAGCGTGTGTGTATATATAGGGGTTTTAGGATAGGATATTCTCAGCATATTCCCTATCCTAAATGAGCTGACCTTTTGGGACAGTTGTACCTTCCAGAACATTCCAGCCCTTGAAATTACCCTTTATCCCTAAAATATCTGATTTCCTGATATATTTTTTAATCTAGAATTACACTCAAGAATCCCTTGATTGAAAATTCTATACTTCCCTTAAGACATCCTAGAATTACTCTTTTAGTAATCAAGGGATAGTGTTAAGTTATTAGGTTGATTAACTTAACCTTTTAAATTAGTACTAGCTAATGAAATTGATTTAAGTTAGTTACTAAAATTTTAAATTACTTAAGGGTGAGACTAGATGAATCATTTGTTCTTAAACTTAGTTAATTGAATAATTGATCTTAACTAGTTATCTAGGACTTGGGTCAACTAAGTTGTTATATTATTTTACCCTTTTGATTTTGTTTAAATTAGGTCTACTAGTTAAGTGTGACTAAGGCCTCATTTGTTTGCACTTAATGGAGGTCTAAATCTTAATCATTTAGATCTCAGACATTAAGTGTGTTTGTTTTTAAAGTTTGGATCTTAATTATTCAGATCTTAATCATTAAGTTTGTTTTTTTTACTTCACAGCCACTTAATGAGTCTGAATAGGTCTGTATGATTAAGATCTATAACAGAGACTTAATTTCATTAAGATGTTGTCACATATACATTATTAACTGCCGCCACCGCTTATCATTATAACCTACCACCATGCCGCCATCACCGCCATACTCAACCACCACCACTACCCCATCACCACCACCTCCACTACTACTACACCACCATCATCCTCAATCATAGTCTCCACCATTATCGGCCATCACCACCAACTATTCCCACCACTCTGACCACCATCATTCTCACCCACAATTAACACTCATCCACACCATATCACCATCAATAAGCACAGCCGACACTGCCCATCATTATAACCTACCAACACCCATCCACCACCTTCCTCAGTCACAACTACTACCACCACCTGCCATTATTAACTATCACCAACCACCACCACCATCCTCAAACATAATCGCCACCACTACCAATCACTACTAGCTACTAGCATGAACCACCATCATCAACCAAATCTACCACCAACCACCGCCTCTAGTCGCCATTCACCCGTTAGCCATCACCACCAACAACTATCATATTTTAAAAAATTATATATTTTATTGATAGAATATTTCATTTGAATTTTATGTTAATTAATTTTCAGATAAAGATAAATTTTATACGTTCAGATGTTAAAAATCAAACAGTCTTAATTATTTCTATTCAAATTTTAATACCTATCTTAATATATTCTGATGTGTATTCAGATTCAGATGTATTAATCTTAATACACATCTTGATATTTAGATTCAGACGTCTTAATCTTAAAGAAAACAAATGAGGCCTAATTCCTTATTGCCTAATTAATTTACTCAAGTTGACTAACATTTGAATTAAAATCAGTAGTTAATTGAATTAATTGGTATAAACAATTTCATTAGGTGTAATTAGGCTTATCTATTAACTCTAGTCAATTGAGTGATTAATTCTATAAAGCTGAACTTCAACCTATTTTGATCATTCTAGGATCCTAGCTCGATTAAAGAGTGTTAGTTAGGTTAATCATTAGGTAATAAGTAACTTTATTCTAATTTAATTAGTTAGTAGCTAAAATTTGTTGTTTTATCAAGGTTTAATTAATTAAAGGACCTTATGTGATTAATCAATTGTCTTAACTTAAGGGTCTAGGATTAAACTAAGTTAATTCATGACTATCTACAACTTCATAATCAACTAATCTCCTAATTTATTGACAATTCAACCTAGATAGATTAACAGTATTAAACAAGAAACCTATATACTGAAAGTGACATTCCAGAAAAATGGCAAACAACATTGATTTTTCATCAATGATCCAAGAAAAAGGTCAAAAATCCTAAATTAAGTAATGAAAATCAGGATTGACCTAATGAAAATGAGAAGGATCAAAATAAATGGGATTAAAAACCTAAGTTAGCATTTACCTAGATCGATTAGTCAACTAACCTAATTACTAAAACAATCAAGTAGACAAGGAAGCCATTAATCAAAAGGGACAGTAATACTTAGAATAAAAAAACAGTAAAGAAAAAACCTAAACACGAGTCAATTAAGCTAACTATTCATGATTAAATTTCAATAAATAAAATAAGCGGAACACTTAACTAATTAACAATGATTAACGAAAAATCCTAAACAACTAAACATGGCTGCATGACATATTAACATGAGCAAAACAGTGATACACATATAGGGTTTGATTTTTGAAAAATTAAAGAAGAGAGGGGGGGGTACCAGTGTTACAAGGGCTTGGTCTGAAAGTCTGAGCCCAGGTTTGCTCTCATCTGACGGGGAGTGAACTCTAGGGTTTCTGAGTTCTTAGATCCGAAATAGGTCACGGTAAGGTGGCCTTTTTGGGGAAAATAACAGTGGGACGTGGTTGAGGGGGAGGTGAGGACTGCCTGGTGAGAATTTTGGGTGGTTTGGAGGTGGTCCGCCGTCGATAAGCGATTTCCGGGCGGCGGAAGACGGTGGGAATCCTAGGGCAGCTAGGTTTTCTTTTGAGAGAAGATAGAGATAAGGGTGAGGCGGCTTTAGGGTTTGAGGGGTTAGACTTTGGCAACTGAGGGTAGGTGGGGGGGGGGGTTGGACAGTTATATATTAGGTGACCCTTGAGTTCCCAGACGTTAGATCAAAATAGATCAACGGCTGGGATCATTTCATTAAACAAAACGGGGTCGTTTTGGGTATAACGGGGGCTGGCCGGGTTTGGGTCAATTGGGCTGGGGTGTTCTGAGTGTATAGAGAGGGGTTTGGGCCTGGGTAATTTTTGCCCAGGTCCGAATTAATCCCCTTTCTTAATTTAATTTAATTAGCTAATTAATTCCAATTAAATTGTGAAGACAACTAGTAACTAAATTTTAACTTAGCTTCATCTAATCATAGATAAATTAATCATGAGTGACACTATTTAATTTAATTCTCCTAATAAATTCCACAATTTTGTTGGAAAGAATGATCAAATTAAGCAATTATCACTTAAATGCCAAATAATCATATTTTCATTATTATTTATTTCAATTAATTATAAATAATAAATTTTTAATTTCCTGATAACAATGAATAAAATTATTCACCTAATTATGCAACTTTAATGATTATGTAATGCGGAAAAAAAAATACAAATAACACCTAAAATTCAACAAAATTTGTGAAATTAATTTGTTTTATTGAATTTTGTAGGAGTATATGGTGGGTGAAAATTCACGTGCTCACACTTATTACTTAGTATGGTTTATTTCGACGTGATATAGTGTATGGATTAGTTGTCTCCATGTCATGATGTTCTAGATTGTCACGCTAAGACCGTGACGTTGGCGATTCCGGGTTTTCTAAGGATCAAGTGGAGAGGTTCCCTATATTATGTTCCCAGCATGGTGATTTCTTATTTGAAGGCTCAACAGATGGTTGGGAAGGGATATCTATCATATTTGGCCTCTATGAGGGATGTTGGTGCTGATGCTCCTACTATTGACTCTGTTCCGGTGGTGCGATATTTTCTAGATGTGTTTCCTGCAGACCTGTCAGGTATGCCCCCCGACAAGGATATTAACCTTTGGTATTGACTTGGTTCCGGGCACTCAGCCCATTTATATTCCCTTGTATCGTATGGCACCAGCTGAGTTGAAGAAATTAAAAGAGCAGCTTCATGAACTTCTTGATAAAGGGTTTATTAGGCCTTGTGTGTCGCCTTGGGGTGAACTGGTTCTGTTCGTGAATAAGAAGGATGATACTATGTGGATGTGCATCGACTATAGGCAGTTGAACAAAGTTACAATCAAGACATGTATCCCTTGACATGTATTGATGATCTATTTGTCCAGCTTCAGGGAGCGAGGTTTTCTCTAAGATCGATTTGAGGTCTGGGTATCACTAGTTGAAGATTCGGGACTCGAATATTCTAAAGACGACATTCAGGACCCGTTATGGTCATTATGAGTTCCTTATGATTTCTTTTGGGCTAATCTACGCCCCATCAGCATTCATGCATCTGATGAACATTATATTTCAGCCCTATCTCGACTCGTTTGTCATAGTATTCATTGATGATATCCTGGTGTCTCTCGTAGCCAGAAGGAGCATGCCCAACATTTGAGGATTGGGTTGCAACGACTGAGGAAAGATAAAACTTTATTCCAACTTCTCTAAGTGTGAGTTTTGGCTTAGTTCAATGGCGTTTTCGAGGCATGTGATGTCCAATAAGGGAATTAAGGTGGATCCGAAGAAGATAGAGGCGGTTCAGGGTTGTCCCAGAGTGTTTGCCGCTACGGAGATTCGGAGCTTTCTCGACTTGGCCAGGTATTATCATTGCTTCGTGGAGGGTTTCTCATCTACTACATCGCCGTTGACCAAATTCACCCAGAAGAGTGCTACTTTCAGGTGGTCGGATGAGTGTGAGGAAAGCTTTCAGAAGCTCAAGACTACCTTGATCACAGCTCCAGTTCTAGTTTTGCCTTCAAATTCGGGCTCTTATACAGTGTATTATGATGATTCTCAGACCGATATTGGGTGTGTCTTGATGCAGGAGGGTAGAGTGATTGATTTTTTCTTCGCGTCAGTTGAAGCCTCCTGAGAAGAACTACCACTTCCATGATTTGGAGTTGGCCATCGTCGTTCATGCATTGAAGATTTGGAAGCATTATCTCTACGGTGTGTCTTGTGAGGCATTCACGGATCATCGTAGTCTCTTGCACTTGTTCAAAGAAAAGGATCTAAATTTGAGGCAATGGAGATGGTTGGAGCTTCTAAAGGAATATGATATCACCATTCTGTATCATCCCGGGAATGCCAACGTGGTGGCTGATGCCTTTAGTAGAAAGGCGGTGAGTATGGGTAGCCTTGCATTCATTCCTGTTGGTGAGAGACCGCTTGTAGTTAATGTTCAGGCCTTGGCCAACTAGCTCGTGAGATTAGATGTTTCAGAGCCCATCCGGGTTCTAGCTTGTGTGATTTCTCGGTCTTCCTTAAATGATCGCATCAGAGAGCGCCAACATGTTGATCCTCATTTACTTGTCCTTAAGGACACAATTCAGCACGGTGATGCAAAAGATGTCACTATTGGGTATGATGGAATGTGGAGGATGCATGGTCTGATTTGTGTGCCTAATGTGGATGGGCTACATGAGTTGGTTCTTGAGGAGGCCCACAATTAGCGGTATTCCATTCATCCGGGTAGCGCGAAGATGTATCAGGACTTGATGTAGCATTATTGGTGGAGGAGAATGAAGAAGGATATAGTGGGGTTTGTAACTTGGTGCCTAAATTTACAGCAGGTGAAATATGAGCATCAGAGACCGGGTGGATTAGTAGGCTTGAGATTTCGGAGTGGAAATGGGAATGTATCACCATGGATTTTTTAGTTGGGCTCCCACAAAATTCAAGGAAGTTTGATGTTATTTGGGTGATTGTGGATCGGCTGACCAAGTCCGCGCACTTCATTCCAGCTGGGACTTCTTATTCTTTGGAGCGGTTGGCTGAGATTTACATCTGCGAGATTGTTCGCCTTCACGGCGTGCCGGTGTCATCATTTCAGATCGTGCCAAGCAATTTACCTTGCAGTTCAGGAGAGCGGTGCATTGTGAGTTGGGGACCCAGGTTGAGTTGAGTACATCATTTCACCCTCAGATGGAGGATATGCTACACACTTATGTCATCGATTTCGGGGGTTCTTAGGATCAGTTTTTCCGCTATCAGAGTTTTCCTACAATAACAGCTACTAGTCGAGCATTCAGATGGCTCCATATAAGGCTTTGCATGGGAGACTGTGTCGATCTCCGGTGGGATGGTTTGAACTGGATGAGGCTAGGGTATTGGGTACTAACTATGCTCAGGATACTTTAGACAAGGTTAAATTTACTCAGGATCAGCTTCGCACGGCGCAGTCTAGACAGAAGAGTTACGCCGATCGGAAGGTTCGTGATAATGATTTCATTGTCGGGGAGAAGGTATTGCTCAAGGTGTCACAAATAAAGGGTGTTATGAGGTTCGGGAAGGAGGGCAAGTTGCGCCCTCAGTATATTAGGCCGTTTGAGGTGCTTCAAAGGATTAGAAAGGTGGCTTACAAGCTTGCCTTGCCACCTAGTTTGTCGAGTGTGCGTCCAGTATTTCATGTTTCTATGCTCCAAAAGTTTGTCGGTGATCCGTCTCATGTTTTGGATTTCAGCATGGTTCAGTTAGGTGGTGATTTGACTTATGATGTGGAGTCGGTGGCCATTTTGGGTTGGCAGGTTAGAAAGTAGAGGTCAGAGGATATAGCCTCAGTGAAGGTTCAGTGGAGAGGTCAGCCAGTTGAGGAGGCTACTTGGGAGACTGAGCGGGAGATTGGAGCAGATATCCACGTCTATTTGAGACTCCAGGTATGTTTCTAGACTTGTTCGAGGACAAACGTTTGTTTAAGAAGGGGAGGTTGTAACGACCCTGCCGGTCATTTTGAGATTTGTAGCCCAGTTCCTCCATTTTACTGCTCATTCCCTGCTTAACTGTTGTTATGTGACTTGCTGAGGTATCGGTTTGGGTCCGGAGAGGTTTTAGAATGAATTAAGACACTTGGTCTCAAGGTTGGAAGCTTAAGTTAAAAAGGTTGACCGAATGTGGACTTATGTGTAAATGACTCCAGGATAGAATTTTGATGGTTTCGTTAGCTTCGTTGGGTGATTTTGGACTTAGGAGCGTGTCCGGATAGTGATTTAGAGGTCTGTAGTTGAATAAGGCTTGAAATGGCGAAAGTTAGAACTTTAGAAGTTTGACCAAGAGTGGACTTTGTGATTACCGGGCTTGAATTGGGGTTTTGAGCATTGGAGTAGGTCTATGGTGTCATTTGTGACTTGTGTGCAAAATGTGAGTTCAATCGGACGTGGTTTGATAGGTTTCGGCATCAGATGTAGAAGTTTGAAGTTCAAAAGTTCATTTGGCTTGAATCAATGCGCAATTCGTGGTTTTAGTGTTGTTTGATGTGACTTGAAGTGCACAAGTTCTAGTGCAATTGCACCTGCATAATTTTGATCGCAGGTGCGAACTTGCAAAAGGGAGAGGGCTCTCGCGAGAACAGAAGAGAGACTGAAGAGGGTGGCCAATGGTCGCAGGAGCAACGAGAAGGTTGCAGAAGCAGAGTCACTCCTGCGGAAAGATGATCGCTGAAGTGGATAGTGAGGGAGGCTAAAGTGGTCAGGGTTTCTGCAGAAACGGATATGTGGACGTAAAAGCTCTTCCGCAAATGCGAATTATGGTGCGTAGGTTCGAATTCTGGGAGGTTAAGTGTGCTCTGCAGATGCAGAGGTTTCACCGCAGGTGCGGTCCCCAAAAAGAGGAATTCTGGCCGAAGGTGCGAAAGCACTGGGCAGTGATTAAATTCGAGGGTTTTCGAGTTTTTCTTCATTTTGGACATTTTAAGCTCGGGCTTAGGAGATTTTTTGAGAGGGATTTCGAAGGGATTCTTGAGTTAAGTCACTTGTGGTTAAATTTATTCAATAGTTATGTTTCCCCATTGATTTTCCCGCCTAGATTGCGTGGTTTTAAGGTGTAACTTTAGGAGTTGAGGCTAGGGATTTGGAGAGTTTAAATTGGGGATTAGGGGGTGGATTTGGTGTTGTATTTTGGTAAATTTGGTATTGTTGGACTCGTCGTTGAATGGGTTTCGTTTGTGACTTCTGTTGGATTCCGAGATGTGGGCTCAGGGGCCGACTTCTGAGTGGACTTTTCGACTTTTAATTAATAACATAGTAATTTTATGTGGAAATGATTCCTTTAGCTCGTGTTGATTGTATTGAACTGTTTGTGGCTAAATTCGAGGCATTTGGAGGCTGTTTCGTGAGGCAAGGGCTTGTTGGAGTATAGATTAGCACAGAGTGAGGTATGTAACACTTCTAAACTTGGTTCTAAAGGTATGAAGCCCCGAATTACGTATTATGTGATTGGTTTTGAGGTGAAATATGTTCTAGGTGATGGGCATGTAGGCATGCACCATAAGAATTACAAGTCCCGTTTAGGGTACATGTTGAACTATTTTCTTAACTTGCCATTTATTCTCAGTCACAGCTATTGTTTGCATAATAGGTCTCAGTCTATGTTGTCCTTATTTTCTAAATCTTATCATTATAGTTTGGGCCATATAACATGATTCTAGGGAGCCCGAGAGACCAGAGAGATTAATGACTGAGTGAGAGTCAGGGTCTATTGTGAGTGATATTTATTGAATCGGTTGCACGCCGCAGCAGGCTTTATTAATTGATGTCAGGATTTGGATTATTATAGCGCTTGGGCTGGATCAGCCCCTCCAGAGTCTGCACATCCACGGGGGGCGCAATGCTAGCAGTTATTTACATTCGGGCTAGATCTTCCTAGTTTATTGCATTCGGGCTGGAACTTCCCTAGGATGGATCTGCCCTGTTATGTGTTAAGTTTTGTTTTAAAATCTGAAAGCATGTCTAAATTCTTTTTGAAAGCTTTTTCAAATACTTGTTCCTTCACTTGTAGACTGTGAATTTCTGAGATATCACCGTCATATTTTTTCTAACTTTCCGTACTGTTTAATGTTGAAAGTGGGCTGTAACAATTGGGCTTGCCACTACTTTTAGTCCAAAGGTTATATTTGTTACTTATTGAGTTGGTTGTACTCACGCTACACCCTGCACCTCGTGTGCAGATCTAGGTACTTCTAATCATGGATGTTGCTGATTTGTAGAGTCCAAATCTTTGGAGATCATCGAGGTAGCTGATTGGCATTCGCAGACCTTGACTCTCCTCCCTTGTCTTTTAGTTTATATATTCAGTTTTACTTTCTAGACAATCTACCAAACTTTGTCATTTTGTAGTGCTCATGTACTTAGTGACACCCTAGTTTTGGGAAGAATTTATGTATGGAGTTATGATTTCCTATCCTGTTTTTAAGAAGTATTTTCCTTTATTTAAATTGTGTTAGTATCTTTCAAAGACTTAAAATGTTGGAAATGTCGGAGTAGTCGACTTTCCTAGTACTATGATAGGCGCCATCATGCCGGTTTGGTTTTGGGTCGTGAAAGTAGAACTGTTGAATTTGAGAGTGCATTTTCACATTATGCTTCTCGTGAAATTAGCTTTAGATGTTATCTTGAGCATTCTTATACTGCAAATGGAATTCCTATGGGTGAACTTTTGGGTAGTGATTGGGAAAATATAAAAAAAATTAAGAGATTTCTTGAAATCTTCTATCTTCTTACTTTGAAAATATCTGGATCACGTTATGTTACATCAAATATCCATTTTCTTGAAATTTGTGCGGTTGCTGTTTATTTGAAGCTGTTGATAGCAAATGAAGAATTTTTTTGCAATGACTCGACCGATCGTTTTGAGCATTTGCACTTCGCTCGGTAGTTTGGGAGCATGAGTAGCTCCGTATGATGTATTATGACTTATGTAAATCGTCGGTTTTAGTTTTCAAGTTATTTGGATTCGGTTTGGAAGAATGAATTTCAAAGTTGAAGCTTTAAGTTGAAAGAGTTGATCAAGTTTGTCTTTTGGTGAATTTGACCCCGGAACAGAGTTTTGAGGGTTCCTTTAGGTCCGGATGGTGATATTGGACTCGACTTATGCCCGGATTTGCATTTGTATGTTTCTAGAAGGTTTCGGCACAAGTTGGCAAAAATTGGAAATTTGAAGGTTTAGAAAGTTCATAAGTTTGACCGGAAGTTGACTTTGAGAATACCGGATTCAGATTATGGTTCCGAAAATTGGAATAGCTTCTTCATATCATTTGGGACTTGTGTGCAAAATTTGGGTTCATTCCGGGATGATTTGATATGTTTCGGCACGAGTTATGAAAATTGAAAGTTCAAGGTTCATTAAGTTTGATTTGAGGTGCAATTCTTTATTCTGATGTTGTTATGTTGGTTTTGAGGCCTCGAGTAGGTTCATGTTATGTTATGGGACTTGTCGATATATTTGGACAGGGTCCCGAGTGTCTCGGGTGAGTTTCGGACGAGGTTCGGAACATTTTCGTTTCATGTTGCATTGTTTAAGGTTGTTGGTTCTGGTGTTTCCGTATCTCAAAAAGAATGGACGCATATGCGAGTCAGTAGATGCGTAAAGTTTGTTGTATAAGCGAGAAGAGTCTAGGCCAGGAAGACCGTATAAGCGGATTTTTGTAGCGCACATGCGTGCGCTCAGATACGAGATTTGGAAGCGCAAGTGCGATTTGCAGAAGCGGAATTTGATATCTGCATATGCGGAGGTTGCTGAGCATGGCTATTTTTGCAGAAGCTAAACATTTACCGTAGATGCGACGAATTGTCCGCAAATGCAGAAGTGTTGGGAAGAATGTTGAATACAAGGGTTTGCAATTTTGGCTTCATTTTTTACATTTCCAAGCGCGGATTGAGGCGATTTTGGAGCAATTTTCATCACAAGGATTGGGGTAAGGATTCTATACATGGTTTTGATCCTATTCCATGAATCTATCTTCATTTTTGGCAATTGGATAGTGGATTTAAAGAGTAAATTTGGGGTTTTGGCCTAAAGTTTCATAATATAATTTTTTTAGTTTTGAACACCGATTTTGGAGTCGGATTGGAGTGAAACCGGTATGGTTGGACTCGTAATTGAATCAATTGTCGAATTTTGTGAGTTTGGTTGGGTTCTGAGTCACGGGCTCGGGTATGATTTTTGGTTGGTTTTCGGCTTTGATTGAGGATTTGATTTTTATCATTTGGAATTGTTTCCTTGGGTTGTATTTGATGTATTTGAGTTGCATTTGGCTAGTTTTGAGTCCTTCAAAGGTAGCTACGCGCGTGATGGCATCTTTGGAGAATTGCTTGGCTTGCTCGGCATTGGTATTGGCTCGTTCGAGGTAAGTAACTCTTCTAAACTTAGTGTTGAGTGTATGAAACCTCGTGACGTGTTGTGTGATTGATGATGAGGTGACTCACATGCTAGGTGATGGGCGTGTGGGCGTGCACCCTGTGAATTGTGATTCTGTTGTTTCTATGGCACTGTATAGTGGCCCTAGTTTGTTGATATTTGTATTTTCACCATGTGATAAAGTAATTGAGTTGTTAATCATGTTAAATATCATGTTTAGGCTTCATGTCGATATTGTTAGGACCCATAGTGGTCGTTTCTTGCTGTCATCTCATTGATTTCATTGATATTTCGTACTCAGTCATATTCATGCATTCATATCATATCCTAGTCTCAGTTGTTGTTTATTAATACATCATATCATTATGTTGGGCTAGCTTTATGACATTGTGAGCCCGTGAGTGAGATTGGAGAGATTGATGGCTGAGTGAGGCAGAGAGCCTGATTATGTGTGATAGTTATGGGATCGAGTTGCATGTCGCAGCCTGTTATATAGATTTATGCCTGGATCTGGCTTATGATAGAGCTTGGGCTGTAGGAGCCCCTCCGGATTCTGTACACACCCCTAGTGAGCGTGATTGATTATATTTGAAGGATGGATCTGTCACGACCCAAATCGATGGGCCGCGAATACTCAAACGAGTACCAACATAACATATCTTTTCATATCATTCTATCATTGGTAAATGAGATGGAAAGGCTATCGTAGGATAACTATAATAAAACATGTAATACCAATTTATACATAACACATATGGACCTATAAGACCAAAATGATCTCTCGTATACTAAACATAGGCCGACAAGGCCATACAATATGTTACGTACATGACATATGTCTACAAGCCTCTAAGAGTGGATAAATACCATAAAGGTCGGATAGAGCCTCGTCATACCAATCAATACATGACCAAATCGTACTGATCAAATAAGTAAATCTGGAGAATATGGAATGCACCAATTCTTCTGCTGAGCTGATAGCCTACTTGGAGGATTCTCAACCTGTCTATCAGGACCTGCAGGCATGAAACGCAGTGTGCCTAAGAAAAAGGGACGTTAGTACAAATAATGTACCGAGTATGTAAGGAATGAAAACCAGTAAACAATAGATGTGAGAGAAACGTAGAATAAAAGACTCGATATGTAAGTCTGAATAACTCTGTGAATCATTTAATTCTTATATTGTCATGTATATGCATATAAATGTCATACCTTGCATGGGTATATGTGTTCATAACATCATTAAGCCTCAGAGGGCATCCCATCATATCATCTCAGCCACTGTGGGAAACATCATCAACGTATACCAGCTGATCAGGTGGTGGTGCGTATATAACAACATAACCTTTTTCCATATCCCATATACATATATGTACATATATACATATATACGTCGTCTGGTCATGGGGAAATGTAAATGAATGCAATACATGAGAAGTACGTCAACAAAATCTTTCGAAGTGTCATAAGACCATTATGCCTCTGACTAATATCATGAAATAAACTTTATCAACTTATGTATTTTATGAGACCCATGAACAGATGATAGAATAATAAGACATATGGGGAATCAATAATATAAGTATCTCTAGCGTTTCTATTAATAGAGTCATTTATGAAAGTTGTGCATTTACTCGTTTCGTTTGTATCGTATGGATCATTCCAAAAGGAAAGAAGGGATAGCCTTAACATACCTGAACCAATTCTCTTGAAAATCTCTTTAACACCCGTTGATTGCGAAAACACGTAAAGGCAAGATCGGAGTAGGGAAAAATCCGTATGATATTCTTGAGAAAGATTTCACCGTACTCCCTTATGATTAGAAAACCTTACTTTGCTTTTAATTTTTGAAGACCTTGCGTGTTTATGTGATATATCCAGATTAATGGCTAACGTTATTTATGTTGGTTCTTTATGAATTTGAGATATATTCCATGTGTATATTCATACTAGAATGGCTAGTGTTACTTATGTTGATTATTTATGAATTTGAGTGGATGTGAGCCCACGCTTGTGGATGACTTGGCCAACTATTATGCTTAATATGCCACATATATGTGAGCTTTAGGAGTCACATTTTTGTGATTTTGTGGGCTGCCACATTAAGGATTAAATCCTTGTCCAATAATTACCACTTATTTCCTTAATTAGTTGGTTAATTCCCTATTAACCAATAATTATCTAATTATCCACATAATTAGGAATTATCTCAAATTACTTAAATTACTAATCACTTTTAACACACTTTGTACACCTTACTATTATGGTCATGTGGTACCTTGTATGGCACTGGTCCATAAATACCATGTATTATAGCTCGGACCGTACTTTATCCCAAATTGACAAACTTCGACGAAATTTATTTTCTTTGATTTGCTTACCCTCTCACCTTCACGAGTTTACTCATCACTTGTTTGAAATAACATAATTCTTATAATCTTAAAATAATCTCATTCCCGAACTAACGACAAAACTTTAACGTACGAAAATGCAGGATGTAACATCTCATATTTCGAGATTCCATCAATTTACTTATGGCATACTTTCACGTACGAAAACATGGGGTGTAATAACATTCCCCCTTTTGGAACATTCGTCCTCGAATGTTGACTGATGCACTTATCATTTTCATAAGTAATGTCTCCCGAATACTTTAGTACTCTCCTTTCCATCTAGGCAACTATTCTGTGAATAATTCCAAAGGATAGGCCATTCCCCCATTAGGCCTCTCTCTCACACCACGACTTGTGGTCTGAATCCTTCAAATCTCGTAATTGTTTATACCTTTTATCATGCAGCTCATACAACTCTGACTTTGTAAGTGCACCTATACGACTCTTCTCTCTTTTCCCTCAAGTTTTTAGCCAATCTCTAGGACTCACTTTGTAAACATATACAAATCTTGAAAATATGTCCCTTTGGGCATCTATAGGTGTACTGAAGTTCTTCCATCGGTACTTTGTCAAACTTACGATTATTGCTATGTCTTGTTTCATAGATCCGGTTATCTATCAGTATGACTTTACTGTATCTAGGTAGATCATACTATGCCATAAATCTTACTTTAACTTATCGTTACTGAGGTTTTCTACCAAACTCAAGGTTACTCTCTCGCTGCCTATCGTGTATGTATAGATCTAAGTCATTTAATGCTTCTTTGTTACTGTTTATCTTAAGAATGACATCTTGATCTAATCTCATATTGTTGAAATTTTATCCATCTATTGTTGATTCACCTTAATGTTGATTTATCATCTAGCCTGATAACTCTATCTCTTATGTAACACTGCCGCTAGGGCTCACGTCTCATCAGGGAACACCTGAAACGATTAGACTGATCCACCCGGGGCGATACTATATTTCAATAACCATATTTCATAATATCCCAATGTGATTCTCCTTACGAGGGTAGTTTAATCATGTACAATTCATCAAATCATTACTCAATCGAAGGCCCAAACATCATCCTTTATCTATCACAATTACAACCTTATTCTATTACCAGGGCAGCATTCCATCATTTTTCAATTCTACTAGTCTTAGACTCATTTGAGTATATTCAACCTATACTAAGCTTTCTATAATTCTTATTCCTATAGGCTTAATCCCGAGGACTTATCCCTTCTCGTCACCTTCTCACTTGCCTTTTCTTATCCTTACTCATGCCTTCTTAAACCTTGTCTCTCTATCATACTTTAGCTTGTGACCTACACATATCCATTTATACTACTCGCAACCTTCCTTCAACTTGCTTGTACCATAGATTTCCTTGTGTTATTCTGGAACATCAAGCGATACATAGCATTGTCTCTAACTCTTCTTTACTCTCTTGACTAGGCCTCTCAATACCTAGAAACCATAGGCTGGAAGATATGCTACGGACGACGCCACTATCATTCCTGGATACTGAATACCCGCGCTTCTAGCCTTTTATCCGAAGTATGGACTATTCACAACCTTCTGCATTTGAGTATCTCGTACATTGTTCACCTTTACCGTACTTACCTTAAAGTCTCGCATCACACCTTCTATATCTTTCGTGACCTCCCTTCTACATAGGTATAATTCACATCCACAACTTGAACTTCTATTATAATACTTGCACGTCTTTACATGATTCGGTGAGAGCTTCACACTGGCTTCTTATAAGGCTGGTACTCTTCTAACTGCTTTATCATAGAGCCGTTATAGAATATGGTTACTGTATTATCTCTCTTATAATTCTGATATTAAGAGTGATTCTGCAATGTTCTCCATCACGATTTCTATAATTTTCGGGGTCCAACAATCAAACTCCTAATTTACTTAGTTGATGTAACTCTTTAGTTTCCTCTTTCCTCTGAACAACCTTTATGTAGGATTAAGCTATCTTCCGATCTGCGGCTCATGGTATTAGTTATCATTTTAGCCCTTCATGGACGTTATGGAATATTTGTGATTCAATCTTCTAACAATTCAATCCTTTGTCTATGACCTGGGCTCAATTCTTTCTTTTAACTTATACCAAACTCTTCTACGTCTATATGACTGTCAACATATATGGTGCATGGATAATACTCCAAAATCTTAGGTGCATTCATAATGTAATTATTTTCGGATCATTGATCGAATAATTCCTTTTATTCCTTCTCAACTTTCTTTAAATGCAAGCAATCACTTTTCCTGGTCATTCTGCTACTTGTTGCATGAATACTTGGGTTATCTTGATGCCCACACATATTGGAAATCCATACAACCCATATGATTTTGAATATCACCTTTTGATTTTTTTTCCCGTTCATTTGCCATGATAGGTGCCACTTTCTTATGGAGTGCATACAATGTTGTTGTGAGACTGTTGTTATAAGACCATTTCCTCCTTAGGTCACTGAGCTTAGGTTAAATCCTTCTTCCGTACTTCCTCATCTAGTCTTTCATTGTAGTATTCAGGGAATATCCTCTGACTCTTGTAAAGTTGCGAGCTAATTACATCATATTACCGATAGAATTTTTGATGTTCGTACTCACCTACATTTATCCTTAGTTATTTACCTCCAGACTCATGTGCTTGTAGGGTTACTTCTGAATTGATATTTTGATTGTCTTCCTAGTGTCACTCTCTTTTATTTTCGTAACACTCATACGGTACCTTTAACTACCCCAACTCCTATCTGAATATTTCTCAAGGATCACGATGTCATATATGCGAGACTGAATTCACTATATTGGATTTTACTATGTTTATCTTGCACGGTCTTCTAACTCGCTTGTAACCTCCTATTTAGTCATAACTAGGCTCTTCCTGAATCAACTACTAACTACTCTTTCGCCCATTCTCATATCAAGATTTTGCGTAATCTTTCTTGGGTTATTTCCTTTGTCTTATGTCTCGCACTGACTCCTTATCTATCAATAACATCTCGGCAGGGACCCTTACTTCCTTTTCTTGACGTCGTGTTTGAATAAGGTTCTGGAATCGTAGCATATATGTAGGCTTTGAATAAGTGCAATCTCGTCCCTTTTTTTTATTTTTTTTATCACATTCCTCCTTACTATTCCATAATTACTAGAACCACTTAATTCTGACTTAATTCCACATCACTCCATATTTCTCCTTTTAGGAGAGTACTAACATTTAGTGCTATGATGATCTACGTATAAATATTTTACCTCTTCATCTTTGACGTCTTTTCACATCATCGATGACCCTTACTCCCCTTGCGGAAATCCTTCTGTACCAAGGATAACAAATTTCCTTACTCACGAAGGAGACACCTAGTGTAACTGGCATCTACAGTCCCTTAAGCTTAGCTTTTCTCATATTTCTTACTTTAGGGAAGTGTCTTCCTGAATGACCATTCTCAGAATTTCTCATGAATCTTCTTCCTTTGTCAATTCTATTATCGCCGGAACGTAATCTGAAATTCTCATGATGTTGACTATTATCCAATCACTCAGTCCTTAACTCACATTTTAATTTATCTTATTCACCAGCCCATACTGATTTCTATTATTCTAGGGTCTAACTTTTCCATCTGGTAATCACGTTAGAGTCACGAACTTATTTCTCGAAATTAGGGTATGACTGTATGGACTTTACTCTTTTGTGGTCTCAAGGCATGTCACCTTTTGTATTTTCCTTCACTTAACTATAGACTCTATAATACAGTCATTTTTTACCTACCATTGTCATCCATGTATCACATTAAATCTCTTCTTATTTCCCGCTAACATTTCTGTCTATCACTTTATTCTAAAAACTTTCGACAAGACATTTTGTTTTGCTTTTTGCTCCCCTCACTCCATTTGTTGGCTCTTGGTGTTGTTTAACGTTCTCGATCTACTAGGGACGGGAGCCACACTAAGATAATATTACTACATATTTACCATCGAGCTATGGCCGGTCGGGCAGTCATGCATTTACCACCGCTCTACAGCCGATCGGGCAGTCATGCATTTACCATCGTGCTACGACCGTTCGAGCAGTTACCACTGATCAATTGGGAAATCATGCATCATAAGATATGGATAATAGTCTCAAAGAGAAGCATTGTATATATATGAGTATGATAAGTATGCATATACGGTGGCACTTCAGAGATTCAAGTTGATTCTTATGTCTTTAATTAAAGGTTGACTTATTATTATGTTTCAGTTCTACCTTACATACTCAGTACATTATTCATATTGACGTCCCCCAACATACAATCCGAGCTATAATACCTGATATTTATGGACTAGTGTCATACAAGGTACCACATGACCATAATAGTAAGGTGTACAAAGTGTGTTAAAAGTGAGTAGTATTTTAAGTAATTTGAGATAATTTCTAATTATGTGTATAAATGGATAATTATTGGTTAATAGGTAATTAACCAACTAATTAAGGAAATAAGTGGGTAATTATTGGATAAGGATTTAATCCTTAACGTTTCAGCCCACAAAGTCACAAAAATGTGACTCTTAAAGATCACATATATGTGGCATAATAAATATAATAGTTGGCCAAGTCATCCAAAAGTGTGGGGCCCACATCTACTCAAATTCATAAATAACCAACATAAGTAACATTAGCCATTCTAGTATGAATCTAAACATGGAAGATATCTCAAATTCATAAAGAACCAACATAAATAACGTTAGCCATGAATCTACATATCACATAAGCACGCAAGCCTTCAACAATTCAAAGCAACGTAAGGTTTTGTAATCATAAGGGAGTACGGTGCAATCTTTCTCAAGAATATCATACGGAATTTTTTCCTACTCCGATCTTACCATTATGTGTTGTCGCAATCAACGGGTGTTAAAGAGATTTTCAAGAGAATTGGTTCAGGTATGTTAAGGCTATCCCTTCTTTCCTTTTGGCATGATCCATTCGATACAAATGAAATGAGTAAATGCACAACTTCCATAATGAATATATTCATAGAAATGCTAGAGATGCTTATATTCTTGATTCCCCATATGTCTTATGATTCTATCGTATGTTCATGGGTCTCAGAAAATACGTAAGTTGATAAAGTTTATTTCATGATATTAATCGAAGGCATAATGGTCTTATGACACTCCGAAATATTTTGTTGACGTACTTCTCATGCATTACATTCATTTACATTGACCCATGACCAGATGGTGTTATATATGCGTATATATGTATATGGGATATGGGAAAAGGTTATGGCATTATATACACACCACCACCTTATCAGTTGGTATACATTGATGATGTTGCCCACAGTGGCCGAGATGATATGACAGGATGCCCTTAGAGGCTTAATGATGTTATGAACTCATATACCCATGCATGGCATGAAATTTATATGCATATGCATGACATTATAAGTATTAAATTATTCACAGAGTTATTCATACTTATATGTCGAGTCTTTTACTCTATGTTTCTCTCACATCTATTGTTTACTAATTTTCATTCCTTACATATTCGGTACATTATTTGTATTGACGTCCCGTTTGTCTGAGGATGCTGCGTTTCATGACCGCATGTCCAGGTTGAGAGTCCTCCTAGTAGGCTATCAGCTCAACGGAAGGTATTGGTGCGCTCCATTTGCTCTGGAGTTGCTTATTTGGTCAGTACTATTTGGTCATGTATTGATTGATATGGAGGGGCTCTGTCCCGATCTTTATGACATGTATCCACTCATAGAGGCTTGTAGACATATGTCATGTACATAATAGATTGTATGGTCTTGTCGGCCTATGTTTATTATATGAGAGATCAATTTGGTCTTATAGGTCTATATGTGTTATGTATAAGTTGGTATTATATGTTTTATTCTAGTTATCCTGCAACAGCCTTTCCATCTCATTTACCTATGATAGCATGAGATGAAAAGATATGTTATATTGGTACTCGGTTGAGTAAGGCACCATATGCCCGTCACGGCCTATCGGTTTGGGTCATGACAGGATCTTCCCTGGACATGGATCTTTTCCGAAGCATTTATATTCTTGGAGATGGATCTTCTCCATGGGGACGGATTGGCCTTCCACGATACTAAGTGACTGATGGTCAGTGATGTTTATATTGTAGGATGGATCTTCCTTGGGCCGTATATGCCATTTACAGTATCGAGTGGTTGAGCCTGATGAGTCAAAAGTGTGAAACACTGAGATTGAGTACTCTGAGAGTATGAGTACATGATTTATCTCTTAGATACATGGAATTTTCATGCACACATGACATACAAGCATAGAGATGCATTTTTCCTCATGTTATACGGCATCATGTCATTCATAACTTATTATATACATTCATATGTGGGCATAGAGAGGTATTTATACTTGTTATCTTGAAATAATATGAAACATTTTTATTTATTGTGGAAAGGATATTTGGAAAATTACAGTTTTCAAACTTACTCGTATTTTTGGAATTTTCGGTAAAAGATTTGAATTTTCACTGAGACACTTGAAAAGCATGACCATTTTCTGGAAACGTGAACAAGTTGAGCATTTTTACTGCTGAGAAACCTATTTATACTTGTATTATATTGTTATGAACTATTGTGGGACCTTGGTATTGGACCCGACCTTGTGTTAGTTCGTCACTACTTTCAACCTAAGGTTAAGTTTGTTACTTACTGAGTACATGGGGTCGGTTGTACTCATACTACACTTTTTCACCTTGCGTGCAGATATTGTTGTGTTCGATGGGAGCTTGATTGAAGATGTACATGTGTTCCGGTTGTAGCTGCCTCTCATTCGTGGTATCTCTAGATCTCTAAAACTCTGTTTATGTACTTTTCAAACAGATGATATATTATTTCATTTCAGCTTTGTAAACTCTATTCTTAGACGCTCATGATTTGTACTACCATTCCTTGGGAAATGTATAAAATTCAGTAAATTACTATCATTTATTTGTCTTGTTAATATCATTGTAATTGGATAGTTGCTAGTTGGCTTACCTAGCGGATTGGGTTAGGTGCCATCATGACTAGTGGATTTGGGGACGTGACATATTTTGAATGAAATGGCAATAAAGATGAAAGAAAAGTTTGATAAATATTGGGGTGATGCAGGGTAAGTGAACAAGATAATTTTCATTTCATGTATTTTAGATCCTCGTTACATGCTCGAATCAGTTGGTTATGAACTTGTAAATATGTTTGGTGAAAGCCAAGGGGAAACTATACAAGTAGAAATAAGAAGTACATGACTTAATTATTTAATGAGTGTAAAGTCCAGCTCAAAAGGTGTCGTGCTTGCTTTATCTCCAAGTTGCTCTTCTTTGGACACTTCTACTTTCGGGCTTAGTGGCAGTCAAGTAAGTACCCAAAGTCAAGGATTTTTAGAATCACTCATGGAAGATCTAAAGAAATATAAAACTATGAGTGAAGGTGTGGATGCTAGAACAGAGTTGGATAAATACTTTGGTTAAGAAACTGAGGATGACACTAAAGAATTTGATGTCCCTCTCTGGTGGAAAATGAACTCAGCTAGATTTCCTATTCTTGCGGAGATGGCTCGTGATGTATTAGTTGTTCCGGTTTCAAGTGGTCATTATATGTTCTAATACTTTTTGTTAGATGAACAGAATGATGATTGATAGGTTTTGTGCAATTGATCAGTGATCATATTGTAGTACAATGAACTGGAAGTACTTGACTGGATTGTCTAGTTTTATGTCATTTTTGCTCGTCTGCTTTTCTGGAAGAACGGATCTCCTTTTGTCTTTTGAAGAACAAATGTGAATGTTTGATTGGTTATGAACGAATGTCCTTTTGAATGTTTGATTGATTACTGAACTAATGTGATTCTCTAGTTTTACCAATTTGGTTAATATATGTATGACATTATGTGTAGCCTTGGTATTGATGAAATGGAATGAATGTGTAATTGAGAATGCCCGGAATGTGCATGTGTTATGCATCTTGCATGTATTTAGGGTATGTAAACTGTAAAGTGAAGGTGTGAGAATATAAGTACGAAAGTAATATATGTTGGCTAATATGTGTATGACAGTATGTTTAGTCTTGGTATTGGTTGAATGATTGTTCATAATATTTTTATTTGGTTTAGCCAACAAGCCACCTGATAACTGCCCGATAATTGTTAATCTGATAAAAATTCGCCAGTTGTCTTATTGGATGGCTAGCAGATTACTACATTTAATCTGATAATTGTTAAGCCGAACCGCTAAGTGTAATTATTAACTTGATTTGCCCGATAAGCACCCCTAGTGAAGATGGCATAACATTGTCACAAGAACATTATATTGAGAGACTTCTTAAGAAGTTTTAATATTTTTATGTTACACCACTGAGCACTCCTTTTAATGCTAACTCTCAATTGAAAAAGAATAATGGTGACCCAGTTGCTCAGTCGAAATATGCTCAAAGTATTGGTAGTATGATGCATTTAATGAATTTTACAAGGTCTGATATAGCCTATGTTATGTGTAGACTGAGTAGATATACTCATAATCCCAACAACGAGTATTGGTCTGCATTAGCTAGACTTATAAAATACTTAAGAGGAACCATGAATTATGGTATCCTGTATAGTGGATTTTCTTCTATTTTAGAAGGGTACAGTGATGCAAATCGGATCTCTGATTCAGATGAGACAAAATTCACTAATGGTTATGTATTCACCCTTGGTGGTGGTGCAATATCGTGGAAATCAGCTAAACAGAAGATCATTGCTAGATCGACTATGGAATCAAAGTTTGTGGCTTTGTAGTTAGCCCGTTCTAAGGCTTAGGGGCTAAGAAACTTCTTACTTAATATTCCTTTAATAAAGGATGTATTGCCTCCTATGTCTATGCATTGTGATTGTCAAGCGGAAATAGTTATTGAAAAGAATAAATCGTATAATTGTAAAAGTAGACACATGAAATTGAGACATGATGTCATAAAGCAGCTACTGAGAGCTGGAATAATTTCCATTGATTATATGAAGTCAGAAGTTAATTTGGTCGATCCTGTGACTAAACATGTGGGAAGAAAATTAATTTGTAAAACCTTAAAAGAGATAGGGTTAAGGCCGACATGTTGTCAATAGAGATGGTAACCCAACTTATGTGATTGGAGATCCCATGAAGTAGGTTCATATGGGTAATAACAAGTCGATAGTGACACTGAAGCACTAAAAGAGAGTGCCTGACTGCTACTAATTGAGAGGATGTTATTACTCTTAATGAATTCATATTCCTTACGGATGGTGTATTTATAAGCAGTATACACTTGATGAATTCACCTATATGAGAGTGGAGTGGGCCACTCCTATGATATTTTGGCCTAGTCTCTAGAATTCTCATGAATAACTAGCCACGCGCATGGCCTAGTGGAGCAAAACCGCATTGAGCATCATAATTGTGACAGTTGAAATGTGATTGATAAAATCTCTGACTTACAATATGAACTATTGGTTCATAGAAATATTATATTTCACCAGTAATTTTGTGAGTTAAGTTTTATTGGTCTAAATTTGGTTCATAGTTCTGAAGACACAAAACCCATTACATTTGGACCATGCAAATTCAGCAAGTCAATTCTTTCGTTCCTTTATCGTTCTCCTATAAATTTTGAAAACATGAGAGGATTGTGGGAGTATTTTTAAAATTTTAATAGCCATATGTCTTTTTATTTTATAAGTATCCTATCTATTTTCAAGTGGCTTCTTGCATGAAGCCTTAAAGTCAAGTATTGAAGGGCTTTGACAAGTGACTATGCAAATTTACCATGTGACTTCATTCATGGAAGACTTGGTACACTTGTTAATATTAAATTCAAGTGGACTAATATATTTGGAAGAGTGTTAAAAGACTCTCCATACTTGTCATACATGCAACCTTCCTAATTGCCTATAAAATAGATTGTGGATTATCCATCATACTTACTCAATTCTCAAGCGAATTCATCTGGCTTCTTCCTTATTTTTGGAGTTTGCTAATCATTACTTTCTTCCTACAATCGTTATATATTATTACTAATTCTTCTCTTCAATTTTTGAAATGTTGTATTTATTATTTAATTTTATCGATTCTTGTATCCTCTAAATAAATAGAGGTAGGCTTATTTAATCCTGGGGAAATATTTCACATTGCTGGAATAGTTTCTTAGGACAGTGCCCAGCACGACTCAAACCAATTTGTGTATCTTCTCGTAAATAATAATATTGCAATATTCATTTTCTCGTGTCATTTCCCTGCAAAATGAGTCTGATTCATTAGCCAGAGTTGCATCTTATCTCTGGTTTTGTTACTTGGAGGTATAAACTAGTTTTAGACACAAAAAATCTCCAGAAGTCAATACATTGCTGCATCTGACAATATCTATTTTATGTATAATTTGGAAGGTTAGAAATGAATATAATGTTAATTCAGTGTTATGGAATGAACATGATATTCTATCTAAATCCTTACTTGATTTTAATAAATTTACAGCTAAGGAGAATAATGTTAAATTATGCGAGATGATGCTACTAACACGAATTTACTATTTTTTTTTCTCCAAAACTGTGGTGCTTTATGCAGATGCAAAATTTGATTAAAAGACTCGCAAAGCGAGTATTAAAATGGTAGCCTTGAAAGCGAATGATGACTTGCTTCATCCCTATGGTAGTCCAATTCATTTTATTGTAAAAGTCCTAATAACAGAAGCCTTGGCAATAAGAAAAGCAATTCAACTAGCTGTGAAATATGGTAGGAAGAATTTAAGTATCTTGTCAGATTGCTCAACAATGGTTCAAATCTTAAATGGAAGCGTAGATCCTTCATGGAAGGTGAATAATATTTGTGAGGACGTTTGGTCCCTTGAGTAGTTTTTGACTGCTATGTCTTTTAAGTATATCAGTAGACATTTACTACTTTTAGCCATAAATTAGTTGAGTTTTTTTTATTGATATATCATGAAGTCTCTTGGTTTGACACCTTCCGTCTGTGGGTTTTTTATGCGGCTTCATTGTGCTATGTACCACTGATTACGGGGTTGAATTAATAAATATTCAATTTCTTAGAAAAAACAATTGTGTAACGACTCAACCGGTTGTTTTGACCATTTACACTTTGCTCGATAGTTTACGGGCATGAGTAGCTCCGTAAGATGTATCATGACTTATTTGAATCAACGGTTTTGGTTTTCAAGTTATTTAGAATCGGTTTGGAAAAATGAGTTAATTGTTGAAGCTTTAAGTTGAAACAGTTAACCAAGTTTGACTTTTTGTAGATTTGACCCTAAAACAGAGTTTTGATGGCTCTGTTAGGTTCGGATAGTGATTTCGGACTCGGGCATATGCCCGAATTTACATTAGGATGTTTCTAGAAGGTTTTGGCACATGTTAGCAAAAATTAGAAATTTGAAGGTTTGGAAAGTTCATAAGTTTGACCGGACGTTGACTTTGAGAATATCCGATCCAGATTGAAATTCCGGGAATTGGAATAGCTTTGTCATGTCATTTGGGACTTGTGTGCAAAATTTGGGGTCATTCCGGGATGATTTGATATGTTTCGGCACGAGTTATGGAATTAAAAATTCAAATTTCATTTAAGTATGATTTGAGGTACGATTCGTCGTTTCGACTTTATTATGTGTGTTTTGAGGCCTTCATTAAGTCTGTGTTATGTTATGGGACTTGTTGGCATGTTCGGACGGGGTTCCGAGGGGCTCGGGTGAGTTTCGAACGAGGTTCGGATCATTTCATTGCATTTTGGATTTTTGCTAAGCTGCCGGTTCTGGTGTTCCGCACCTGCGACTGGTCTTGTGCAGGAGCGATGGTCGTAGAAGAGTTAGCGAAGTCGTAGAAGCGTGAAGAGGTTGGGTGAGGAAGACTGCAGAAGCTGATTTTTTAGCACACCTTCGTGCGCGCAGATGCGAGATTAGGAAGCGCAGGTGCGAAAATCCTCGCAGAAGAGGAACTTGTTATCCGCAGGTACGAGGGTTGATGTGCATGTCTATTTTTGCAGAAGCAAAGTTTTTACAGCAGAAGCAATGGTCGCAGATGCGACGATCTATCCGCAAATGCGAAAATCACTAGGCAAAATGTTATAAGTTCGACGGTTGGTCATTTCTATCACATATTGAGCTATGGACTTCGGAATGGTGCGATTTTTGGAGCAAATTTCATCATAAGAATTGGGGTAAGTGTTCTCTACTCGGTTTTTATTACATTTCATGAATCCATCATCGTTTTTAGCAATTGGTTGATGAATTTAAAGATGAGAATTGGGGGATTTGGCCTAAAGTTTCATAATATAAAATTTTGAGTTTCGAACACCGATTTGGAGTAGAATTTGAGTGAAACTTGTATGGTTGGACTCGTAATTGGATGGTTTGTTGGATTTTGTAAGTTTGGTTGAGTTCCGAGGCGCGGTCTCGAGTGTGATTTTTGGCTGATTTTGGGCTTTGATTGAGGATTCGATTTTTTATCATTTGGAATTGTTTCCTTGGGCTGTATTTGATGTATTTGGACTTCTTTTAGCTAGTTTTGAGTCGTTCAGAGGTCACTATACGCGTGATGGCATCTTTGGAGCATCACTTGGCTTGCTCGACATTTGTATTGGCTTGATCAAGGTAAGTAACTCTTCTGAACCTAGTGCTAAGGGTATGAAACCCTGTAATACGTGTTATGTGATTGATGTGGGGTGACGCACATGCTAGGTGACGGGCGTGTGGGTATGCACCCTGTGAATTGTGACTCCATTATTTTCATGGCACTGTATAGTGGCCCTATTGTTGATATTTTTGTTTTCACCATGTGATAAAGTAATTGAGCTGGCAATCATGTTAAATATCATGTTTAGGCTTCATGCTGATATTGTTAGGACCCATAGTGATAGTTTCTTGCTGTCATCTCACTAATTTTATTGATATTTTGTAGTCAGTCATATTCATGAATTCATATAATATCTCAGTCTCAGTTTTTATTTAATGATATGTCATATCATTGTTGTTAGGCTAGTTTCATGACATTGTGAGCCCGTGAGTGAGACTGGAGAGATTGATGATTGAGTGAGGCTGAGAGCCTGATTAGGAGTGGCAGTTATGGGATCGGGCTGCACGCCGCAAAATGTTATATCGATTTATGCCTGGATCTGGCTTATGATAACACTTGGGCTGTAGGATCCCCTCCAAGTTTGTAGACACCCCTCGCGAGCACGGTTGATTATACTGAGGGATGAATCTTCCCTGGACATTGATCTTGTCCGAAGCATTTAATATTCCAGGAGATGGATCTTCTCCAAATGGCCGGATTGGGCTTACTCGGTACTGAGTGACTGATAGTCAATGATGTATATATATTCCGGGATGGATCTTCCCTGGGCCGTATGGGCCATATACAGTACCGAGTGGTTGAGCATGATGAGTGGAAAGTGTGAGACAGTGAGATTGAGTACTCTGAGAGTGTGAGTACATGATTCATCTCTGAGATACATGGAATTGGCATGCACACATGACATACAGGCATAGAGATTCATTTATCCTCATGATGTACGGTATCAGGTCATTCATGACTTTTTACACACATTGATATGTGAGAATAGTGAGGTATTTCACACTTTTATCTGGAAAGAAAATGAAACATCTTATTTATTGTGGAAAGGATATTTGAAAATTTTCAGTTTTCAACTTTACTCGTATTTTTGGCAGTTTCGGTAAAAGATTTGGGTTCTCACTAAAACACTTGAAAAGCATAACTATTTTCTGAAACTGGGAACAAGCTGAGCATTTTTACTTCTGAGATACCTCTTTTATACTTTTATTATGCTGTTATGAATTATTGTGAGATATTGGTATTGAATTCGACCTTGTGTTAGCTTGTCACTGCTTTTAACCTAAAGTTAGATCTGTTACTTACTGAGTACATGGGTCGGTTGTACTCATACTACACTTATGTACCTTGTGTGCAGATGTTAGCCGCTGATGTTGCTGTATTCGATGGGAGCTGGATTGACGATTGACATGTGTCCCGGTTATAGCTGCCCTTATTCGTGGTAGATTTGGATTTATGTACTTTTCAAACAGATAGTGTATTTATTTCATTTCAGCTTTGTAAACTCTATTCTTAGAAGCTCATGATTTGTACTACCAGTCCTGGGGAAATGTATAAAAATTCAGATAAATTTCTCTACTTTATTGTCTCATTAATATTATTGGAATTTGATAGTTATTAGTTTGCTTATTTAGCGGGTTGAGTTAGGTGCCATCACGACTAGTAGATTTGGGGTCGTGAAAAGTTGGTATCAGAGCTCTAGGTTCATAGGTTCTACAAGTCATGAGCAAGTGTCTACTAGAGTCTTGCGGATCGGTATGATAACGTCCATACCTATCTTCGAGAGGTTACAGGACATTTTGGATATACTACCCATCTTTCTTTCCTTATCGTGCGGCATTGATTCAGCTTGAAGCGTAACCTTTTGAATTCCTTCCACGCATTCATATTCGCATGTAAGCGCTCGGTAGCAGCTGTGCAACGACGGCTTGTGATTCCATGGTTGAGGTGTGAGATGTTATTTTGGCATGTTGAAGATGGTCCAGTCTGGAGACTTGAGGCCGAGTTTTCATGGTAGCTTGAGCAAGGAGATTTTGGTTGGTGAGCACGTGCTTTTCGGACTTATATGTTCGTTGGTGTCCCTATTAGTGGAATTCGTGATTGGATGACTATGTGGTGAGTATGATGTAACTGCAAGATATGTTCAGATTGTTCAAATGTGACAGGAAGAGTTTAATTGAGATGTAGCAAGGACTATTGGATGTTTGACTTATGTCTTGATTTGGCGTATGGTCTCGAGTTATGGGGGTGTCGAAGGACCTCTCATGTTGTTTAGTTGTGGAGTGAAGTAGATTTCCATATCGTGTTATGAGTTCAGACTCAGGGAGATTCAACGATTGCTTAGTAGTGGTGGCTGTGAAAAGGTATAAGAGATGTCAGTTTGAGGCTAAGAAGGTGGGTTATCTCAGGTGAGGTGTTCTGAGGTTGTGTTATTCCTATGATTTTTTGTAGAGAGTTCTCTTTCACCAGTGAATGATATATATAGCAATTTGGGTTTGTATCGCTTGTGTAAATTGACTTAACTATTACAAGAGTGAATACGAGATTTGTAGATGATTTGAGGTACTATGTGGGTTGTGTACGTGATCTTGGAGGATTCAGTTGAATTTCACTACGGTATTGTGGTAGTAATAGAGTATGGGAATTTTGAGTTATTATGTGTTTTGATCTATGGCTTTGAGCCAAGTGGGGGCATCTGTTATCGACGAGTTGATTGCATGATTATGTGTTGTATTGGTTTCGGTTTGAGGTATACTGGTGAATCAGTTATGAATGCGGGGGTTGAGATTGAGGATGACTAGAGTAAGGGAATTTCTATATACGGGTTGTATTACACTCTATGGGTATATGGGAATCATAGAATGATTGAGTGGTTAGTCGTGAAGAGTGTAGTGTGCATGGAGTAGGAATTTGTTTGGTTGATTAAGAGTGTGGGTTACTCCCTTGGGTGTTGTTGCGCTAATGGGGCACAGGTCGTTCGATCTGTTTGGTCGGTTTAATTGAAATTTGAGAAGAGTAGATGACTCTCGAAGATGGTTCTAATGGATTCAAGATTTAAATGTAGCGATTTGGAATTTTCAAGATTTGTATATGGCAAGAAATTGAGAGTTACACTGGACAGTGTCGAGACTTGTGGCATTTTTTAATATCATTGGGGATTATGCATTTCATTATCAAGATGGTGAAGGAAACAGTTTAGGTTCACATAAGGTCTCTTTAGAGTGGATGTCTCGATTGTGGTGATTAGGGGTTCTTAAGAGGGAACTCAGCGGCTTATGGGACTTAGGGCGTTGTGGTTTTATATTAGGGTCTCTTGTGTGGTGAATTTTGGTTAAGGATCGTGGTGTCCTATCAAGTAGAAGTATTAATTTGAAGGTAATTTTTAAAGGACTTGGAGGAATAAGATAGCTTAGTAGTAAGTTGGATCAGCACAGTAAAGGGTATGATCGGTTCTTTGGGTACTTATGACGTGGCTAGTCTCTACAGGTGTTTCGTGGAAATGCTCTTGGGTTTTTGGCGACCTGCGTGGATTGATTAAGTTGGAAGGATTCGATTCTGATAGCTTGGTCATGTGCAAATGGGTTTTGAAGAATTCTCAATGGTTTCTACCACGGTTCGAGGAGTATACTTCCTACTAGCGTGAGGAGCATGTGGTGTATGGTGAATTTGTCCTGGATGAAATCAAATGGAAGGTCCTTGGCTAATTGAGTATGTAGTATGACTCGGAATAGACTATGAAGTCCTCGTATTTTTCATATGATGGAATGGTATATTCGGTGTGTTGTGTGGGATTGAGATTTACGTGAGCGAGATCGCAGTTTGGTTTTGAAGGGAAGGTCATGAAATTCGTAGGTAGCATGGACGTTTTCAGATGACTAGGTAAATGATATTACAATCTGGTATGGCTTGATAAGAGTATACATTTCAGAAGGGGCTATGGGTTTGATTTATGGATACTTCACTAGTACTGTGGCACTCTCTTGGTTGATCGACTGCTGATATTCAAATTCTGCTATGTGGCACGGAAGAATTTTAGAAGTGTTCCTCGTGGGATGATCGTGTATGAGAGATGTATTAGACATTCTGGCAGTGGAGTTAGGATCATATATGGTGATTCGTGTGTTCTATGGATTTAGAGACTGGGAGTTCTCATGAGCGGATTATTTCATGTTTGTGGACTGTGAAGTCATGGTCGAAGCTAGCCATATGATAGTATGTGTTAGGATTCAGTCATTGTGGGCTTTCAGAGGTTTAGTTATCTATTTGTGGGTGTCCCGAGTTGATTTGGGGGTCCATTGGTAGGCCCTATTAGAATGTGTATTCTACACCTATTCGGATTGGTTGGCTCCGTAATGTTATAGTTGAGGGATGTTCCATTCGGTTGTTGCTGAGCTTATTCATGTTCTAAAATTTTCCGTAATTTACTCTTCTATGCTACGGGGAGTTGTGATTCGTTGGTTTTAGGCAGACATGGTGTGGTTCTATTGTGGTCTTATAGCAGAATTTGAGCGAGATGAGTAATTGGGTATTGCATTATTTAGGGCGTATTGTTATGTTATTTCGGGTTTTGTATGGCATTGTGTCATCTGATTCTCCGTGGTTATGGTAATCCACTTTGGGAACTTGATGTCTAATTTCGAGTGTTTATTGATTTTGAGCAGGGTGGCTCGAGATATATGATATGTACCAGCATTTGGATGGAGTCGCGCATAGAAGCGGAGTTATGTTGAGGTATAAACCTTTGTGTTAGAGTCGGGTGATGGTTCTACAGTGTGTGATAGGTTCTTACTATTACGTGGTGGTGGTACCCGTTGAGCTTGCGGGACTGTTCTCTTGATCGAGTCATTTTCGCTATTGAGTACATTTGGATTGTTGCTTATTGGTGCATGGATTGCACGGTTCGTGGCTCTGGGTAGTATTGGTGTTGAGTATCAGTAGAGTAGTTGGTATTCGATAAGATGAAGTCGTCAAATCTAGGATAGGTGCTATCGGATTTGATTGCGGTATATTTGGAAGGATAATATCGGAAGTTGGCTTAGGAATTGGCTATAGTTCTTGTTGAATGAGAGAGAGCTCCACGGTTGTTGATTTGATGAATGGTTATGAGTTTCTGTGTGTTCTTTCATTATCGGCAGTGTACTAAGGTTTTAGAATGAGGTTTTGTTAGGTATGAGGTTTATTACTGGGATTGGATTGTTTTAATCAGTTACTGTGATCGGAGATTTTGCTATGGGTATTTGAGTTATGTGGTATATCCTGTGATTGTAGCTGGGGTTATGGTTGCAATTTGGTACAACTTGTTCATACTTATACAGCATGTAGGTTGCGAGATTCAGATATTATAAGAAATTTTGGATGTTGGAAAAATTGGATTCTAAGGCTTATGGGCTAGGTTGAATCGAGAAATTTTAGTTATGTTGTGTTACCGGACCTATATGGGATAGGGTGACAAGGGATCACCCTCGGGTATGTGCATGGTAAGGTTATACGGCGGTTTGATGGTTTTGAGAACAACTCTTGGCACGTTCGAGGAAGAACGTATGTTGAAGTGGGGGATGATGTAACGACTCAACCGGTCATTTTGAGCATTTTCACTTCGCTCGGTAGTTTACGGTGATGAGTATATCCGTATGATGCATTAAGACTTATGTGAATCATCGGTTTTGGTTTTCAGGTTATTCAGAATCGGTTTGGAAGAATGAGTTCATTGTTAAAGCTTTAAGTTGAAAGAGTTGACCAAGTTTGACTTTTTTGTGAATTTGACCTCGAAACGGAGTTTTGATGGTTCCGTTAGGTCCGGATGGTAATTTTGGATTCGGGCGTATGCCCGTATTTGCATTTGGATGTTTCTAGAAGGTCTCGGCACAAGTTGGCAAAAATTGAAAATTTGAAGGTTTGAAAAGTTCATAAGTTTGACCGGAAGTTGACTTTGAGGATATCGGATTCGGATTGAGGTTCCGGGAATTGGAATAGCTTTGTCATGTCATTTGGTACTTATGTGCAAAATTTGGGGTCATTCCGGATGATTTGATATGTTTCGGCACGAGTTATGGAATTAAAAGTTCAAAGTTCATTTAAGTATGATTTGAGGTGTGATTCGTTGTTTCGATGTTGTTATGTGTTTTTTGAGGCCTTAATTAAGTCTTTGTTATGTTATGGGACTTGTTGGCATGTTCGGACGGGGTTCCAAGGGGCTCGGATGAGTTTCGGATGAGGTTCGGATCATTTCATTGCATTTTGGATTTTTGCTAAGCTGCTGGTTTTGGTGTTCCGCACATGTGCTGGTATTGCGCAAGTGCGTTGGTCGGAGAAGAATTAACGGAGTCGCAGAAGCGAGAAGAGGCTAGGTGAGGAAGACTGCAGAAGAGGATTTTTGTAGCGCACCTGCGTGCACGCAAATGCGAGATTAGGAAACGCATGTGCGAAAATCCTCGCAGAAGCGGAACTTGATATCCGCAGGTGCGGGGGCTGCTATGCATGGCTATTTTCATAGAAGCAAAGTTTTTACCGCAAAAGAGGTGGTCACAGATGCGACGATTTGTTCGAATATGCGGAAATCGCTTGTCAGAATGTTATAAGTTTGAGGGTTGGTCATTTCTATCACATATTGAGCTATGGACTTCGGAATAGAGTAGTTTTTGGAGATAATATCATCATAAGGATTGGGTTAAGTGTTGTTTACTCGGTTTTGATTACATTTCATGAATCCATCATCGTTTTTAGAAATTGGTTGATGAATTTAAAGAGGTGAATTGGGAGTTTTGGCCTAAAAGTTCATAACATAAATTTTTGAGTTTGGACACCGATTTGGAATTAGATTTGAGTGAAACTAGTATGGTTTGACTCGTAATTGAATGGGTTGTCGGAATTTGTGGGTTTGGTTGGGTTCCGAGGCACGGGCTCGGGTTTTGGCCGGTTTTCGGCTTTGATTGAGGATTCAATTTTTTATCATTTGGAATTGTTTCCTTAGCCTGTATTTGATGTATTTGGGCTTCTTTTAGCTAGTTTTGAGTCGTTCGGAGGTCACTACACGCGTGATGGCATCTTTGGAGCATCACTTGGCTTGGTCGGCATTGGTATTGGCTCGTTCAAGGTAAGTAACTCTTCTAAACATAGTACTAAGGGTATGAAACTCCGTAATACGTGTTATGTGATCGATGATAAGTTGACGCACATGCTAGGTGACAGGCGTGTGAGCGTGGAACCTATAAATTGTGACTCCGTTGCCCAAATCGTATTATTGTTATTTTTACCATAACTAATTTTACACTCAAATATGACTCCTTCTTTATTTATTTTTTTCTTTTTATTTATTTTCTTTATTTCTTGTTCCTTTTTTGATTCCGTGTGATTTCCATGCAAATCTTGATATCATTCCCTACAAATATCAGTACACACTCTACCGTTAGCAGTAACATAACCAGTTATGGAACAAGAAAACATAATTTACGGCTACAAAATCTCCATATATACTAGTTAGAATAGAAATGATAATAAACTATTGGAAAATGCAATAAAAATATAAGTATCAAAAAAGACTTCTAGAATATTGCTATCAATATATGATTGCTCTAGAATATTGTTACCAATATTCTATACGACTATACCAAACTATTAAAGGACGCAATAAAAGTATGAGAAAATTACATGCTCGCATTGCAAGCTAAATATTCGCAAAGCAACTTGCTCATTCCGTATACTAACAGGGTATATAATTGTATGAGATCATTCTAACAATTGTCTATAACTATAAAAACTATTACATAATACACATAATATATGTCCATCGACACAAAAAAAATCATGCTCTACAAATCATGTTCCAATAAATAATTTCAGAATAGAATTCACTTAAAATGCAGCTAAAACAATCCAAAAAATGTTCAAAATACCATATGATACCAATATGACATATAATTATACCAACATGGTATACAGTTTTACTGGTTAATTCTCGGCAACTATATGACGATATTACTTTTACATAACGCACATGCATAAAGAGGAAAATAAGAAAATAGTGTACCACATATTAATTTAATAAATTATTTTAAGATATTGTACTATATTACTATTATTAAAAGAAAATCAAATAGTGTACCAATTAAATACAACTAATACAATCAAAAAATAATTCAACTAGCATATGATACCAATATAGTATATAGCTATACTAATAAGGCATATAGTTGTACGCGGTCATTCCAACAACTGCATATAAATATACAAACTATTACATAATACACAAAATATGTGTCCATAGGTACAAGAAAATCCAACATAGCAAAACATGATCATATATATCATTTCAGAATAGAATTCACTTAAAATTGCAGCTAAAACAACCAAAAAATATTCCAACTACCATATGATACCAATATGACTTATAATTATACCAATAGGGTATACAATTCTACTAATTAATTCCATGAGACTATATATGACTATACTACTATTACATAATACACATGCATAAAGAGAAAAATCAAAAAAATAGTGTACCACATATTAATATAATAATATATTTCAATATATTGTACTATAATACTATTATATAAAACAAACTCATAAATAAAAAATCAAAATGATTACATAATACACATGCATAAAGAAAAATTAAAAAAAATTCAAGATACTTTACTATTCTCTATTATTTCTAAAGAAAACTCAAATAGTGTAACAACTAAATATAACTAATACAACCAAAAAATGTTCCAACTAACATATGATACCCGTATAGTATATAGCTATACCAACAGAATATACAATTATACGCAAATAGTTTTAAAAAAAAATTTAATTTAATTATTAAACTGAAATAATATCAGTTGTCAATAAAAATTTCAAAACATTCTAAAAGGACCTAATTGTAAGAATATATCGTTACATTATATAGTATACTATAATAGTATATCATTAGAATGAATTGTACACCATAATAGTATATAGTATATCATTTTGGAATAAAATACAAATTCTTCTTCTGTAACAACCTGACCGGTCGTTTTGAGCTCTAGTGCGTCGTTCGGCAGTTTGAGGCCATGAGCAGCTTCACTTCAGGTATTGTGACTTTTATGCGAGGTCGGAACTAGAATTTCGGAAGTTTAGAGTTGACTTGGAAAAAGAATTCTCATTTCGGAAGCTTTAAGTTGGAAGAACTGACTAAGGTTGGATTTTTGAATAAAAGACCTCTGAATCGGGATTTGAAGGTTCCAACAGGTTCGTATGATGATTTTGGACTTGGGAGAATGTCCGGTTCGGGTTTCGGATGGCCCGGGAGCGTTTCGATGCCTATTATGGAAGTTAGCCTTTGGAAGAATCTCATAAGTTTGGGTTCAAGTGCATTTCAGTGCTATCGATATCCGTTTGGGATTCCGAGTCTGCGAATAGCCCCGTATGGTGATTCTGATATTGGGAGCGTGATCGAAAGTAAATTCAGAGGTCCGTAGGTCATTTTGGAGTCATTTGGCTAAAGTTAGAATTTGAAGGTTTTTGAGGAATTTGACTGGAAGTGGACTTTTTGATATCGGGGTCGAATTCCTATTCTGAATATTGGAGTAGGTCCGTAATATCATATACGAATTGTGTGCAAAATTTGAGATGAATCGGGCCTGATTTGATAGGTTTCGGCATAAAATAAGGAGGTTTGAAGTTTTAAAGTTTATAAAGCTTGAATTGGAGTGCCATTCGTGGTATTAGCATTGTTTGATGTGATTTGAAGCCTCAAGCAGGTCTGCATTATGTTTTGGAACTGGTTGGTCATTGGTGTGATTAGACGTGGTCCCCGGGGGCCTCGGGTGGATTCCGGGTGATTAACGGATCGAATTTGGAATTTGAGAAAGGCTAAGGCTGCTGGTATCTGGTGTAATCGCACCTGCGTGGAAAAAGTCGCAGGTGCGGCTATGGGGTCGCAAAAGCGACATTTGGATGAAGCTGGGATGGCCGCAGATGCAAGGTGAGCGCCGCACGTGCGAAGGCGCAGAAGTGCATGAGCGACCGCAGAAGCGGATTTCGCCTAGCTTGGGGGAACCGCACCTGCGATGTAATTTCCGCAGGTGCGGAGCCGCAGGTGCGTCCAGTGTACTGTAGGTGCGAAGATCGGGTCGGGCAGTGTGTTCTTTTAAAGCGAGGGATTGGCTCATTTTCACCATACTTTCTCCATGGGAACCGATTTTGGAGCAACATGGGAGTGTCGTTTTCGTCACCCAGCATGAGGTAAGTGGTTTATTCTAGTTTTGAGTTAAACACATGATTATATATGAATTTGAACATGGAAATTTGCATAGATTGTGGGGGGTTTTGGGTAGAAGACCTAGAATTTGATATTTTGGATGGTGACCTCGAATTTGGGCATGAAATTTTAAATAAAATATATATTTGAGTTCGTAAAGCTGTGAGTAATCATTTTCTTCAAAAAATTTCGGAATCCGGGCACGTGGGCCCGAAGACGATTTTGTCAAATTTTCGAGCGGAGTTGGAATTTATCTAAATTAAATTGTTGTGAGCATTAGAGCATGTATTTATGGATTTTCTCAATTATTGACTAGTCTTGGGAGCATTGAGCATTAATTTGAGGTGTTTGAAGGGCTTGGGAGCCGGTTATGAAACTTCAGAGTGAGTAAGTCTCCTTTCTAACCTTGTAAGAGGAAATTGTCCCCATATGTAAAATAATTAATTATATGCTACTGTATGTGGAGTCTACGTACGCACGAGGTGACGAGAGTCCGTGCGTAGCTACTATAATGCTTAAGTCCGGGTAGTCTAGGACCTAAAATCATGCTTACTTGCCGTACTTGTAACTTTATTGTCAATTTAAAATGCTTAAATCATATCGAACTTGGCAAATGAATTTCAAAAAAAAAATTAAACATCATTTTCTTGACCGTTAAAAGAGAAATTGCAATTTCCCTGGGTAATTGTTTTTCCGGGGTAATAGATGCATCTATTGTTCGTGTCATTCGACCCTCAGGCAGTGCACAGTTTAAATGTTGTTGGATCGGGCCGTACGACCTCGGCATGATTTGAGCATGCTTGTATTTTTTGCCTTGCAAATTTATGAATAATGATATTTTTTCCTTGGCCTGAGATAAGTTGTTAAATGATGAAATATGAATTTTTGAAAACCTCTTATTATTAAAAGAATTGTTTACCTTCTTCATGCTTATCGAGTTTCAATCACTGTATAAATCCATACTTTTACACATTTTGGTATTTTATTATTGGACCAATAGTAAGTGCCGAAGTCGACCTCTTGTCACTACCTCTTCGAGGTTAGACGAGATACTTACTGGGTACACGTTGTCTTTGTACTCATACTACACTTGATGTGCATTTTATTGCACAGACACATGTATGTCTAGTGGCCTAGTTTGGCACAACAACATGGTTGATAAGGAGACCTAGGTGAGCTGCACTTCTCGAGGCGACCCACGGCCAGCAAAGTCTCCTTCAGAGTATGGTATTGTATTTTCTCTACTGTCCAATTGTATTCTGGACGGTTATTGTATTACATTTGCTTCCTAGAAATTTCTCATGCACTTGTGACACCGGGCTCTGGGATGACTATGGGATTTATTCATTATTTGAATTTTGTTAAAGACATTGTGGTTTACTCGGTGGAAGTCCATTATTTACTATTTAGTGTAATGAAAATAAATGATTTAAAAAATACTAAAATAAAATTTCAATTAACTTCTTGGTGTTAGCTTGCCTGACGGTGATGTCCGGCGCCATCACGATCTTTAGTGGATTTTTGGGTCGTGACATCTTCGCCAGTTCAACGCAATAAATTATACACTATTGAATTAACCAAAATGGTATATAATATGTTATTTTGGCATATAGAGGATTGGTTCATTCATTCAAAAAAAAATAGTAATGTACTGGTGTAGTTAATTATATACTCTTGAATTAATTATTGTATACCAATACAGTATACAATATACCATTTTAGTATACAATACAAATCTGTCATCTTTGCTAGTTCAACTCAATTTCAACCCAAAATTTAAAATCTACTCTAAAATCTCCACCAAATTGACTCAGAATATAGCCACACCCCCCAATTAACATTTTGTACATACCCAGTCAGAATCAAATCAAAATAACCATAAAATCAACAAACCCAATTTATGAGTTTCAAGCTTCATGGTCCTCCAATGGCATATTAATGTTTGTCACAATTAGATCTTCAAAAATTATCATTAACACCACAATCTACACATCATAAAATAATACCTACTAAATTCCAACAATTAACACTTCAAAATCCACATGAAAATTCATATCAGAAATTTAAACTTATGCACATGGAATTTATATTCTTTTTTTTAGTTTGAAATTTTTCCATAATTGAATTATGTGCTCAGCTAATCCAAATACTAAATAAATTAGTAGCTAATTCAATATTGAATTTAAAACTGAAACTAGAAGAAAGAGGGAGAGAAATAAAGAAAAAGTTTAGTTATTTCCAGAACCAACAATCTTCCAAAAAAAATTAGAATTTAAAGAAAGTTACTTTATTTTTGGTTGATTAACCAAAGAATAACTGAGAAAGTTTGTCAGTTTGGATTTAGGAGTCTCTTATGACTGAATGACTAGAGTTACGATGGACGACAGGGTAATAAGTTTGAGTGGGGTGAGCATGTTTTGTAATTATTTTAAAAATGAGTGAAGAATGGTAATAAATTTAGGTTTCATGGTCATTTAGCGTAGATTGCTCATATTTATTAGAAAGGCAGCAAATTGGTCAAATTGTAATAATTAGTTTTGTATACGGTGAAAATCGGGGCTACCCGATTTTATTCTTTGATCGAGATAGAGATGTCATGTCAAAAGGCAAGGACGTCGAGTCCGAAATCGAAGTCGCTTTCCAGATCGAGGTCGACATCAATAATCGAGGTCAGAAAAAGACAAACTCCGAAGTGACGTCGATATAACTTAATAACGGAAAGGGCGAGATATCCGCGACAGGTCGAGGGTTGTGGCGTGAATTTGGGAATGGATTGATCTTTGGTGGTTAATCAGTTGTCAATATGATTTCCTACTATAATTAGAAGTGTACCTTATTTAGAAATCTTGTACTATATAAAGAGAAATTCCATTCATTTGTAAGGGGTATCATTATTCACTGATAAGAATTTATACATTTGCTACTCTCTTTATTTCACTTACGTTTCATCAGAATTGTTCCACTTTTTACTGTTATCACTATCCTACCTCGAGACTGTCTCCAATCGAGGTCGATACTTTTCTTGCATACTGGTTTGATTTATTTTATTGTATTATTTATCTGTTTAATACTTGTTTATCGATTAGTATTGGATTAAATTGCATATCCTTAAAACCACAATATAAGTTTAACTGTTACTCGATTTTTAGGGTAAACAGTTTGGCGCCCACCATGGGGCTAAGGATAATAGTGATTGTTCAGTGTTGATTCTGATAAAACTCACTATTTTACGCTTGTTCTTGTCGATTATCTTTGCTTTCAGGTTAAAACATGTCAAACTCGCAAAACACACCCACACACGGCGACAATGGCCTCGAATTCCACGGGAAAAATGATAATGTGATTGCTCCAGGAGTCGAGGTGCCACATGCTAATCTCGGAGGAGCACCGGTTTCCAACTCAGTCGATGTCAGTTCGCACGTTGCTTTAAATGCGGACCTAGGCGCAGACCTCGAAGGGAGTTTGCGCAGAGAAGGTCGATCTGGTGGCCAATGAACACAGGGCATGAGGAGACCGAGGAGTCAGTCTCCAAATGACATTCGAAATGCTTCAGGCTCAGCAAGCCGCTATTGTCAGTTACAAAATCAACATAGAGCTCTGAATCAGGTCGAGCTAGAAATTACTCGCCGTACCGAGCCGGTGCCAGAAAAGTCGAATGTTAATGAATCGGGGACTAATCCTGCGATAATAAAAATGCTCGAAGAGCTCACCAAAAGAATTGAGTCAGGAGAGAAGAAATCGAAGCTAATGATAAAAAAGTGTAAACGTACAACTACTAGTTTATCAGATACTGGGGCACCGCCAATCTTGAAGGGATGGATTCGAAGAAGTTTGTACAAAAGTCGTGTCCTCCGAGTGCGGCTCCGAAACCCATTCCAAAAAGGTTTCGTATGCCGGAAATACCTAAATATAATGGGACCACAGACCCCAACGAACATTTTACCTCCTACACATGCACCACCAAGGATAACGATTTGGAAGATGATGCAATCGAATCTGTGTTGTTGAAAAAGTTCGTAGAGACCCTATCGAAGGGGGAAATGATTTGGTACCACAACCTACCACCAAATTCCATCAACTCGTTTGCCATGTTAGCAGATTCTCTCGTAAAGGCGCACGTCGGGGCCGTAAAGATCGAGACAAGGAAATCGGACATTTTCAAGGTAAGACAGAGGGATAATGAAATGTTGAGGGAGTTCGTATCTCCATTTCAAATGGAACGCATGGAATTGACACCTGTTACAGATGATCGGGTCGTTCAAGATTTCACTCAGGGGTTGAATGAACGGAGTTCGATAGCATCACGGCAATGGAAGCAAAATTTGATCGAGTATCTGGCTGTAACTTGGGCAGGTGTGCACAATAGATACCAATCGAAGATCAGGGTCGAGGATGACCAACTAGGAGCCCCTTCCGGTTCGGTACATCCAAACAAGTCGACAATTAAAAATTAGAGGGACGTTGATAGGGAGCCAAGGTCGAACAAAGACCGATATCAACCATAGACCGCAGATCAAAGGAACAATAGTCCAGGATACAATTCTGCTCGGAATGATCGAAGAAGTGATCGAGGACAGAATTCTCGGGGACTTATGGCAAAAGTGGTTTTGACAAGTATAATGATCCCACAGAGGCACCTCGATTATCGGAATATAATTTTAACATCGATGCATCAGCCATTGTATCGGCAATCGGAAGGATCAAAGATACTACTAGATGGCCCAGATCCATACAGACTGATCCTTCCCAAGGAAACCCTAATTTGATGTGCAAGTATCATGGCACGCATGGTCACAGGACCAAGGATTGCAGGCAATTAAGGGAGGAGGTAGCCTATCTATTCAATGAGGGCCACCTTCGAGAGTTCCTCAGCGATCGAGCTAAGAATCATTTCAGAGAAAGGGACGCCAACAGGAAAAATGAATAGGAGGAACCGCAGCGCGTCATTCATATAATCGTCCGCGGGGTCGACATTCTGCAGGGACCCATATTCAAATGCACTAAGGTATCAATCACTATGGAGAAAAAAACCCGAGATTATGTGCTAGAAAGGAACCTTATCATTCAGCGACGAAGAAGAAGAAGGAATTTTTGAGCCCCACAGTGACGCTCTGGTAATTTCTATATTATTAAATAAAGTTCAAGTTAAGCGTGTTTTAGTGGATCCAGGTAGTTCGGCAAATATTGTCACGACGCAAAATTCCTAAGGTCGTGATTGCGCCGGACATCCATGTCAGGCAAGCCAACTCATTAATTAATTGAAATAACTTTCCGGTTTTAAAACATTTATGAAAATATTTTCTTTCACTTTATTACATGATAACCAAATAAAAATCTGTCAATTAGAAAAAAAAATAGTTTGAATGCTACACTTTAACAATTATAACCCAACACATATCCCAGAACCCGGTGTCACAAGTACATGAGAAATATCTAAGAACTTATACAATCATTACAAAGCCTATCCGAAATACAATTGGACAAGGAAATTAAAAATGAAATAAATACAGTACGAAGGAGAGTCTGTCAGCTGAGGATCGCCTCCGGATGTTGCAGCTCGCCTAAGTCTCCGATCCTCCACATTGCTATGAAGGTACCTGTGCAATAAAATGCACAGCAAGTGTAGCATGAGTACAAAAATAACGTGTACTCAGTATGTCGCCCGCCTAACCTCAGAGAGGTAGTGACGAGAGGTCGAATTAGACACTCACTAAGGGCCAGCAAATTTATTTAACAGTGTAAGATGAACACGATAAGCATGTAAAGGTAGTAAAGCAGCATGTATATAAGGCACTGAACTCCACGTAAATACTGGAAATAAACAACAGATACCACTTTCTCATTATTTTCCAAATATCTTAAATAAACAATTTCCTCTTTGTTTTCCCCCAAGTATCGTAAATCAACAATTACCTCTTTATTTTCTTCCCAAATATCTTATCACTTCAAAGTCATGTAGAAAATATTTAACAATTTAGCATGCGCATACGGGATAAGGACAACCGGCATGAGCCGTCGTAATAATCACTCGGTGCACTGTCGAGGATCGAATGGCCCATACCAAAAGAGCACCTCTCAATAAACTACTCATGTCTATGATCGAACGGCCCGTACCAAAAGTGCATCTCTCAATATAATAATCATCTCCGTGCACTGCCGAGGATCGAACGGCCCGTCCCATAAGTTCACCTCTCAATATAATAATCATATCTATGCACTGCCGAGGATCGAACGGCCCGTACCAAAAGTGCATTCTAAATCTGCAGTGGCGTACGGCCCGCTCCCATGAGAGTATGGGAAATAACACTCCACTCGCAGAATGTAAATTGCAAAGCAGTCACATGCAGACATGCACAATCAACAATCCACCCTGAATACGTCGGGAACACAAATACTCAAGTAAATGACCGATTTCTCTTTTAAAAACCAAAAATAGTATTTAAATCCCTTTTTTGAAATTCACTTGCCGAGTTTTATCTAACGTTTAATAACACAACCTTATTCGGAAACACAATTGACCGCGAAGGAAATAAATTCTCTTTTTAGATGATTTAGAAAATAAACCCTAATCTTCCTTAGTCATTAAATTACAATCTCGATTATAGTAGCAGTCTAATATCACGGACAAGATCACAGGTACAACAGGTAAGGCATGCTAGTGGGTACTAGGCTACCCGGACATGGCATAATAATAGCTACGCACGGACTCTCGTCACCTCGTGCCTATGTAGCCCCCGAAAGTAATGGCATATACTTAATAAATTCACCTAGGGGGACGATTCCCCCTCACAAAGTTATAAAGGAGACTTACCTCGCTCCGAAATTTCAACACCGGCTTCCAAGCCCTTCCGATGACTTCAACGGACGCACAACGCTCCGAAACTACCACATAACGGCAAAGCAATGAAAATTCATCCTAATACTCACAACAAATTCAAATTATATACTTTCCCAACCCCGCTCGGAGAAATGACCAAAATGCCCTCGGGCCCACGTGCCCGGAAATCCAAAATTCTCGAAGATACATTCTACCCATAGCCCTACTAGTTCAATCATACAATTTACTCTACATTCCATACTCAAATTCGTGGCTAAATTCTAAATTTATATTTTCTAGGTTTCTTCAATAATTCCCCAAATTCCTACCAATTTCAATACCTAATCCATGCATATAATCTTGTATTTAACTTACAAACGGGAGGAATTTACTTACCTTGATGCCTGACGAAAACCCCCCATTGAAATGCTCTCCAAAATCGCCCATGACAAATGAAAATGGGTGAGAAATGACAAAAACTCGTCTTTAAAACATTCTGCCCAGGCCTCCCTTCGCACCTACGGTCCAATAGTCTCTCCTACGAAAATTCCATCGTAGGTGCGGCTCTGAATCAACCAAGCATCTCTCGCTCTTGCGGTCCCTTCGTCGCACCTACGCTTCCGTAGGTACGACCAAATATTCCGCACCTGCGGCGCCCTCAGTCGCACCCGTGGCTCTGCACCTGCGGTCAAAGCCTCGCAGGTGCGGATCACACCAGATGACAGCAACCTTCATCTTTCTTCAACTTCAAATATTGATCTGTTGACCACCCGGAATCCACCCGAGGCCCCCCGGACCCCGTCCAATTATACCAACCTGTTTCAAAATATAATGCGGACTTGCTCGAGGCCTCAAATCGCATCAATCAACATCGAAACCACAAATCGCACCCAACCCAATTTTATGAACTTAGAAAGTTCCAACTTCTACATCCGATGCCGAAACCTATCAAATCACATCTGATTGACCTCAAAATTTGCGCACAAGTCGTATTAGACATTACGGACCTGCTCCAACTTCCGGAATCGCATTCCGACCTCGATATGAAAACTTCCACTTCCGGTTGGATTTCTCAAAAACCTTCAAATTTCTATCTTTAGCCAAATGAATTCAAAATGACCTACGAACATCCAAATTCACTTCCGGTCGTGCTCCCAACTCCAGACTCACCATACGAATCTATTCCCAGACTCGAAATCCCAAACGCACATCAACAACACTGAAATGCATGTCAAGCCCAAATTTATGAAATTCTTCAAAAATGCTGACTTCCACAATATGCATCGAAACGCTCCTGGGTTATCCAAAACCCGATCCGGACATACGCCCAATTCCGAAATCATCATACGAACCCGCTGGAACCTTCAAATCCTGATTCGGAGGCCGTTTACTCAAAATTCCAATCTTAGTTGATTATTCCAACTTAAGGCTTCTAAAATGATAATTTTCTTTCCAAATTAACTTTAAACTTCCCAAAATTCAATTCTGACCACACCTACAAGTCATAACACCTGAATCGAAGCTGCTCACGACTTCAAATTGTTGAACGACGCGCTAGAGCCCAAAACGTCGATCGGGTCATTACATTTTGCCCCACTTAAATCGACGTTCGTCTTCGAACGTGCCAAGAACTTCTCTGGAGTTATCTGAAATCAATGTTTAACACCCCGAGCACCTGCTTGTGCTACCATAACCCAGTTGAGTACATTAGCTTGATCACATCTGAAGATTTCTTCTTTTGTCCATATAATAAGCTCAGAATTCATTCAAACACCTGAATTTTCTACCAGGCCTAGTTCCAACATATAAACATCGTATCAACTACCACACGATATACCAGAACATGACCGCATACCTTTGTTGAATCAGCACCATGCACCGCATAACCCACCATCTGGCCGCAATGACACTCCCTGAACCTTGATAGCCAAAATTCCACGAATCTGGTGCTCCCGATGCACCTCGTAACAGATATATATACATCCTTCTATAATGCTGACGATACCACCACAACGGAGGAAATGTGCAGAAATTCATACCCAACTGCAGAGTTAACAAATCCTTGAATACCTCATCTTGACTAGAATCATCACTTCATTATGAACCTGAATAATGGTATTTGTTCTTTAATATACACTTCACATAACCTTATCGTACTAATCCCTTATCGAAAAATCTCGTCTCACCCAGTATGAACTGCTTAGACAACAAACCACCCCAACATTCCCAATAGCCTCACACGATATCACATTGCCAATAGGCCATAACTCGAACATAATAAATAAGAAATGACTCAGGAAGGGACTATTCAATTCACGCAACTTATATGAACTTTTCTCAGAAATTAGGAAATAAAACACAAGAAAATAAATACATATTAACCCTTCTCATCATCACACTGTTGCGGCGTGCAACCCGACCCGAATAACATACCCGTGGCGGCATGCCACCCGATCCCGTCATAAAACTCACATAAGGAAATATATATACGGAGCTGAATCTCTCGCTATTACACATTACCGAATATCGGTCACAAGCACGCTAAGTGCATAATACCATCATGAGGAAACTGATAAGTGCAAAAGCCCAAGAACAACTGAGGTGCGATATATATATACACTCTGGATCTCAAGAGCTATCCTGCTCACATAACATCATCACTACACGGAGATCTCAACTCATAAGAAATTATCAAGCCATTTCACAACTCACACGGCACAATCATATTATAACATGAATTTGACGAGGACGGAACAACATCTGCTGTTCTAATACCTTTCCATGAAAAACGCTCTACTGAAACGAACATGCGTGGCTCATACGGAGCCCATAGTCATATTTAAATCCATCCACAAGCATCGAGTCTATCTTGCTCGCACCAACTAAGCTATTAGATTTTACCTGGGTCCACATTAACCCACATTCTCTCATAATACACAAGAACAACCATCATCATCGGGACAACACCCCAAAATCCATACTCAACGGGACTGAACGCCTTCCAGGCATAAATTCTCAATTAAGAAATATTGCACTTCTTTAAACTCGGTCCAAATCTTCAATCCATCAAGTGACTACATGTCACACTTATACAATCTTTTCGCGGTCATGCTTCCACGACCTTCCACACAAGGCAAAAAGTCTGCCCATCCATAACACCGACCACACTAAGGCCACAAAATAAAACAAGAACCCATGACCAGGATACAAAGCCTCTTTCACCGAATATCAATCTCAGGCGACACTGAAGATAACACCAGCTTACTCTGAACTTCCAAATCACTTTTTATTGCTCTTCCAAATCACTCTTCGTAGCTACCTAGGGCTACCTACAACAGAGGGATCAACGGATAGGGGCGCATCTTTGTCCCCTTTCAGCGGCCTAAGTTCGGTGGTCTTAAGCATACCTTCCAAGGGAAGAGAAAGGTCAGCATTACATAAGTTCGGGGTGTAATAATAACTATTCTTAGAAGATCCTTACCATGAGAACGGGTCTCCCATCGGCCATGCGAAAGCTTGCGCAACGATCTCAAAATATGACATCTACTTGCAGATACCTTCGATCCACTCCTTGAGCTGGGGGACCGCATTGGGAACCCGAGAAACAGCTGGACGATTACAAATACTAATGGTGAGAAAGGAAACAAAGGGGACTCAACCCTTAAGGAAATATTACACTTACGAGATACATTCCACTTCTCGGGGAATGGTAGAAACTCGAGAGGGACTAAATCTTTGGCCTTCACTCGAACGAAGCTCCCATTCCAGCCTCGGTCTCGATCCTCATCAATGCTCTAATCGCTCTTTATTGATTTATGTACTCATCGACATCCCCAATTTCTTTGTAGTAAGAAGCCCTGTGAACCACCTCTCATAGCCCGGCGAGTGATCTTGATTAGTCCCCCTCAGAAAATTCGGGGACTAGATAGACTGAGCAAGTGGTTGAGGGTGAATCGAGGAGACTCGGTATTATTTGCAAAAGTAACGGAAGAGGATCACGATCCTCTAAAGAAACAAGTGGATTTTCCCAAGGCACACCTCGTATCTTTTGCAGAAGTCCAAAACAACTGGTCCACCAGGCCCAATACAAAGGGATAAGTGTAAATACTTAAATACCCCTCCACATGAGTGGCGATATCGTCCTCAGGCCTAGGGACTAACATATCCTTACCTCCCTATTTACAATCTTCTCGGACAATGAGAAGGGTATCTTTGGTGACATAGCATATATATATCGATGCCCCTTCACCTTGGTCTTACTTGGATGAGGCCTTCTCAACTTTGAAGTCGTCTGCAATTGAACAGCCCACGGGAACAAAGCTTTTCATGGGAGGATCTGGGGCCGCTTTCGGTGTCAACCACCTTGGTAGCAGCCGTCTCGAGGACAACCACTTCGGGAACGGCTGCCCCGGTACCTGTGGCTGAGTGAGAAGACGAAGAGGCGGCCTACTAAGGAACTGATTTGGAAGTCTTGGTCATCGTGATCTGACAATAAGAAGATTTAAAGATGATATAAATATTTGAAGGAGACATATGAAGGTTTGAAGGAAAGGGTATAAAGGTTTGAAGGTAGAATAAAGATCTATGTAGGAACTTAAGAACAATTATGAAGATTTGAAGATCAAAGGTAAAGAGATGAAGGTTTAAAAGAGTTGGTAGTTGCTAAGAATTCGAAGATAGAAGCTAAGATAAAAAAGTGGAAGGAGTACAAAAGGTCGAAGCTTTTATAGGAGAAAATTTAATCATTAAGCAATGTTTCATATTCGGAGGCGAGCAGCCGATGGTTGACACGTGTCCGAAGTCAAAGCGACGCGACTGATGGGACGTTTCGGCTTCTTCGTCATCTTGGTTGTAACGTACAAAGGAAGGAACTGGGGTACATCTATCATTTCCCATCGTTTCGGCAAACCTACTCTCTGAGAAATAAGTGGACTATTTGTATACGGGTGAACTCGGGGTCACCATACATGATGTAAAAGAAGAATCTATGTTAAATTTTCTTAATTTTGGCCACGATCATGTTTTAGAGCTCAAGTCCAAACATATGGATTTATTTTCAAGAGCCGCAAGAAGTTCAAGAATATCAAGATTGATTTCAAGAATCCAAGATTCTTCCTTCTTAAAATAAGATTTATTTTATTCCTTTTAGAATAAAGATTTTTCTTTTAGTAGGATTCTAGTTTTGTTTCCTTGTAGAATAGGGATTCTTCTTTTCTTGTCTTTAGTTATTTTATTTCCTTATTAGAATAAAATTGTAGTAATCAAATAAGAGATCATAGGCATATATAAAGGGTTCTCATGCCTTGTATAGGGGAAGAGATTCACGTTTTTGAAGGTTGACCATCATTTGCAGTCAAGTGTTTTTCTCTATTTTATCTTTTTTATCCTTATTTTTTATTCCAAGCAAGGTGGTGATAGTCTTTATCTTGTTTTCAATTAGGGTGTGGTGTTTCTTTATCACATTAATTGATTCCAAGTGGTGACTTTAGGAACTTGTTTAGTTCTTGATCTTTCAAGAACATGTTTCATGATCTAAATTCGTTCTTTTGATATCATAGAATTATAACTTTCATTAAACTGGTGCAGCATGAATATTTACTTGTTTTGAACGAGTAAATATTTTTTCTTATAGTTCAGATCGCCATCTTTCACCTCATTTTTTAATCATTAGACTCTGAGTCATAGAACTTGAGATACGTTGTTTCTTGAAATTGGCCCACAAAACCATGTTTTCGTTTCAATATCTTGATCCTAGTCGGTTGGTTCTTTGTTAACTCGAAGAATCACATCAACACACCCCGAGTTCTCAATGAATTAGACGAATTACGTATGTACGAGGTAGATATTGATCTGAGAAATCTTTGGTTTGAGGCCAGAACGAGATGCTCGCCACCAGGCCCGATAAGACAACACCCACCGAACCGGGAGCGAGTTCAAAGACCTCGAAAAACATTACAAACGGTTGCACACCATTAACAGAGAGTCGTTATATCCGCATCCAATCAGATATCACGGTGCGGATCTCGTCCGATGCCAGTAGCGTATCAGTTATTGATGTACAAGAAGAATTTTTACCTTTTTTAGAATTGTACTAGGGGTAAAACTCCCCTACTGTATAAAGTGGAGGTTTCTTATTCAATAGATATATTGTAACATGCATATCAATGCGATATAAATTTACTTCTCTTATTTCTAGCCAAGGTTCTCATTTTATTCATAGTTCTTCACACACAAATGACTTCGAATCGAGGGCCCACTTGAGGGTAAAATCATTGTTAAGCTAAAATCCTAGTCTGGACTCAACGCCATAACTTGTATAACTATTTTATTGATAATTTGTTATTTAGACAACCCCTCTAATCTTGCATTTCTCGTGAACCAAACTTTTCATCTTCAATAGGTTTGTGACTTAATATTCTCGTCTATATAAAAGAGGGGTTTTGAATTTTTTTGTATTATCCTTCACCTCCATTAATACACTGAAAGTATTTGGGAGTAATTTTGTCTTGCATTTAACTATTTTTAAAAACTAATTGCGTCTTGTATTAGTTTAATAAGACATAATAAATACTAGCCAACATGTGTTGAAAGACTCCTTTGAATACTTAACACATTGCTAAGGCCTCATTTGTTTGCACTTAATGGATGTATGAATCTTAATCATTTAGATCTCAGACATTAAGTGCATTTATTTTTAAAGTCCGAATCTTAATTATTCAGATCTTAATCATTAAGTGTGTTTGTTTGTTCTTAACTTCAGAACCACTTAATGGGTCTGAATAGGTCTGTATGATCAATATCCATAACAGAGACTTAATTTCATTAAGATGTTATCATCCATATTCATTATTAATTATTGCCATAACCAACCATTATCAACTTCAATCATGCCACCACCACCACCATAATCGACTACCACCACCCGCCATCCCATCACTTCCACCACCATCATTCTCAACCACAAACAACACTCATCCATCTCAACTACCATATCTAACCACCCCATCACCGTCAACAACCATAATCGGCACTACCCATCATTATAAACTACCTCCACCCAACACCACATTCCTCAATCACAACTATCACCACCAACCGCCATTATTAACCATCACCACCCATCACCACCATCTTCAATCATAATCGCCACAATTACTAATCACCACTAGCTACTACCATGAACCACCACCATCAACCAAACCTACCACCAATCACTGCCTCTAGTCGGCATTCACAAGTACCATTGTTAGCCAGCACCACCAGCAACTACTATATTTTGAAAAAATTATATATATTATTGATAGAATATTAGATTAATTAATATTTCATTTGAATTTTATATTTATTAATTTTTAAATAAAGATAAATTTTATACATTCAGATGTTAAAAATCAAGCAGTCTTAATCATTTAGTATTCAGATCTTAATGCACATCTTAATATTTAGGTGTGTATTTAGATTCAGATATCTTAATCTTAATACACATCTTGATATTCAGATTCAGACGTCTTAATCTTAAAAAAATAAATGAGGCCTAAGGCCTTCATTTGTTTGCACTTAATGGATGTCTGAATTTTAATCATTCAGATCTCATACATTAAGTGCGTTTGTTTTTAAAGTCTGAATCTTAATTACTCAGATCTTATCATTAAGTGTGTATATTTTTTTACTTCACAACCACTTAATAGGTCTATATGATTAAGATCGATAACAGAGACTTAATTTCATTAAGATTTTATCGTCCATATTCATTATTAACTACCGACATTGCCTACCATTATCAATTATCACCATACCATCCACCACCAGCACCAGCACCAGCACCATCATCCTCAATCATAGCCGCCATCATTATTGACTACTACCACCCACCATCCCTACCACTCCCACCACCATCATTCTCAACTACAACCAATACTCATTCACATCAACTACCACAACTAACCACTACATCACCATCAACAACGATAGCCAGCACTGCCCATTATTATAAACTACGACCAACCACTACAACCTTCCTTAATCACAACTACCACCACTCGCTATTATTAACTATCATCACCCACCACCACCATCTTCAATCATAATCGCCACCACTACCAATCACACTAGCCACTGTCCTGAACCACCACCATCAACCAAAACTACTACCAACCACCGACTCTAGCCGGCATTCACAATCACTACCGTTAACCATCACCACCAGCAACTATTATATTTTTAAAAACTATATATTTTATTGATAGAATATTAGATTAATTAGTATTTCGTATGAATTAAATTTTTATTAATTTTCAAATAAAAAGAAATTTTATATATTCAGATGTTAAAAATCAAACAATCTTAATCATTTTGTATTCAGATCTTAATATTTAGATGTGTATTTAGATTCAAATGTCTTAATCTTAAAATAAATCTTGATATTCAGATGTGTATTCAAATTCAGACGTCTAGTCTTAAAAAAACAAATGAGGCCTAATGCTTGTTACGCCCTTTAATTTTTTTCGGTTAGTTGTCTTACCATTTGATAATAACCGAAGCCATTCTCATGATCAAATAAGATTAGGGGTGGGCATCGTTTGGAAAAATCTGAAATCCAAATCGAAATTCGAACTTTTTGGTTTTTTGGTTTGGGTTTTCGGATTACGGATTGGATTTTGGATTTAATTTTTAAAATTTTTGGATTTCGGATTGGATATCGTGTTTGGTACTTTTGACTTTTGGATATCCGAAATTTTTATACTTTATATTTAGTCCATTATCCATATGCCAATAGTAATAAGTTCAATACCTTACTCATCAGATATTATCTCTTTTATTCAATACTAATTACTAAGTTACTGTCAGAATACTTTCTATTTGGACATGATTTTACTATTGCTACTTCTTATCGACCGTATTAATGTTTCTATTGTATTTTTTTTAATAATAATTTTATTACTTGAATACTTTATTTGGATTACTGCAGTGAGAAGGAGGAACTTTTCAGGCAGCTTAACATGACTACTTCATTTGGATATTCATTTTTTTTAAAAGTAAAAACATCTCAACTTATACGCTCAAAACCGAAAATTCATAATATCCAAACCGACTTATCCGAGACCGAATTTGAAAAATTCTATCCAATCCGAACTTATTTGAATTGGATTTGGATTGTCATTTCTCCAAAAGCCGAAATTCTTATATTCAATCCAAATTGCCCGAACACCCACCCGTAAATAAGATGATAAAAAATAATTGACATTTTCCTCATGTGAAGAAAAGATAAAACAATATATTCAAATTAAAGAATGGCATAAGATATATTAGGAAATTTTGTAAACAAAATAATCGGAAGGGAAACGTCGGTAAAATTGCTTTAGAAAATAACAAAAAAGGATAAATATGGTAACATCGAAAAATTTGCAAGCTATATATTGTGAAATTACTTTTGATTTATCTTGGTTCGATTTATCTCGATTACATGCACAAAGTAGGGACAAGGACAATAATACGTACTCATTATTCTCCCTAAATTTGTGGAATTATACATGGTATTCTATTATTGTTGTTATATTTAGAAATAATTTTTGCAAACTTATATTTTGTTTTGTTTTGCCAAAGAAATACATTTTCAATTCTTAGAGTAATTCTCTCTTCCAAATGCCAATTTAGTTTTTCTTATTTAACATTTTTTTTTTGTGAAATCTTTTGGAGCAGGTGTGGGACCATGGTATGATAAGAACTTTACACTTAAATAAATAGTAGACAATGGTGTTATAATACGCCACTTTGGTTTGTTACAGTTCCAAGCTTGAATATAATTAGCTCATGTTATCTTTTTGAAATTCCTTACAACATATAGATTTGTTCCTCTGTAATGAAAAGTTAATTAAGTGAATATAAACATTCTTTTTTAATTTTCTTGGGTTAGAGTAGACAAGTACCCGTTACTAATTGAACTAATCATCTACACATAATAATTATTTATAATACAAGATGAGGTTGCAAGTTGCAACCATACAATTAGAGCTTCCAAATATTTTTGTGACCAAACGGCAATAAGAAAAGATCCGCAAATATTTAAAAGTTGTGCAAATTTTATTTATTTTGTTTCCCTTGTTTTTAAGTAACACGTAGAGACATCGAATTTGCAAGTGGCAGTGACACAAGAAAAGGCAGCCCTCCGAGTCCTTAACTTCAGAGTGCCTAGAGAACCCCAATCATTCACGTTTCATATTTGGACTGTGGTAGTACTCTATTCGTTTACTTTACGGGGAGGTATATTAAAAATAAATTTTTTTTTATTTGTCACATTATACATATCAAGGAAAAATAATTCTTTTTTTCTGTTATTCTCACATTATTTATACTCATTTCAAATCATTTTTTCAAATTCAATAAAATTTGTATTAATTAATATGATTATCATGCTAAATTATGTTCTTCATTTACTATTTCTTAAGGGGCGTGAAAAGTCAAAACATATCAATTAAAAATGAACGGAGGGGTAGTAGATATTACAACCTCCTATCTAAAATAAATGAATTTTGGTTGTTTTCACACATATTGTGATTTATGTGAGTAATTAATTACTAGCTCATGATTTGGAGTCCATTCATGTCACTCTTTAACAATCTATCACATTAACTTTCTTTCTTCATTTTCTGTCTAGATCCACCATTTTTTGTCAACAGAAAAAGCTAATTTTGTGTAATGAGGATTTTTCTGCTCCTTTAACTTGTTTGACTTGAAAAAGGATCCAGTGGTCTAGTTTCATTGGGTTAGGTTGTGTTCTTATGCAAAATAGCAAGGACTTGAAACAGTTGAAGAAACGAATCAACTAAATCATGACTTAGAGATAATAACTGTTGTACTTAAGATTTTGGCCCTACATTTTGTATGATAAGTCGCGTGAGATCTGTACGGATCGTTGTCGTCTACACTATATCTTCAAGTAGAGAAATATTAATTGAGGCAGCGGAATGATTTAGTTTTTTAATCATGATATGTTGATGTCATTTGATATAAATAGCAAGTGCCATTACATTTTTACCCCATAACAGGGGTTAATAAATAATGCTCCGGTGTTATGCTTGTTTACCTCGAAAATAGTGTCAACAATTATATTTGATTTGTGATTCTAAAGATATATGTGATTTATTTCAATACTAGTAAATAATCAAGAAATGATAAACGTAAGTAAGGAAAAATGATAGTCAAACCAATGTTGTCAAAGGGTTGGGGGCCTCGAGTTCAATAGTCTCGAGGGTCTCGAGGTCGGTCGACAGCAGTGGATTAAGAACAATAAATGAAGAACAATAAAGCTGAGAAAATATGTTGAGCACGTTAAACGATAAAAGCTAAGGGGAATGTTCTATTGCAGTGAAATTGTCTCTTTACAAATGATTGGGGTCCTCTTTATATAAGAGGGGGGAAGCCCTAATATGGTACATTTCTAATTATGACAAAGAATACTATTGGTACAGTTGTGTAACGGTCTAGTTGGGATTTGTACTATCCCCTGTAGACCTTATCAGTCCCAACCAGGTGTCCTTGAAAAACTCCCGCCTTTCCATGATGGTCATCGATTTTCTACAACCCTGAGGTAGGTCGTGATGGGCCTTCGATGTGCTTTCCCGAAGTGTACATTCTGGGATCGGATTCGACTTCACTTTGAATCCTTCGAGCTCGGGCTCGAAGCATAATAGAGACCTTGAAATCGGGCTCCTCCGATTTCGACCGTATACAGATAGTCCCCGTGTTTCTTAGAATGAAATAATAAGAAACGATTTTGAATTCTTGACCCTTCAATGCTCTTTGTGATGACATCACTCCTATGACGTAAGCGCTGAAATGACTGAAGTGCCCCGCCGGTTCTCTTCCCCAAAAGCTATAATTGGTTGTCAGGGGTGGTTAGCCATCAATATCAATGAACAGTCGCCTTTTTTCTCTTATATATACTCGTTTTCCTCTCTCATTAAGAACTTTACCATTCTGCAGCAACAATTTTCTTCTATAACTTCCCTTTTACCACCAGTTCATCCACCGTATTAGTTCAAAGTTGCATTGGCGTTTTCATCTTATCCTTCCGTTTCTAAAGAAATTATGACTAAAACATCCAAATCCGTTCCTCAGAAAAAAGGAACCCCTACTTCTATTTCCCGTCCGGACGGTGGCAAACCGTCGGCGCTCGATGATCTTATTACAAACAGATTTTCCTTGAAGAATGACTTTACCATAGAAAAACCCCCTGATGTCCCTGGCCGTCGAGAACACACCTCGAGGTATATAAGATCAATCTAGGAGAGACGTCTCGAAGAGAGAGTGTAGATGGGGGGAAGAGGTCGTTCTGCAAATATCCTCTCGTGAAGAGGATATTACGAACTACGTAGAGGGGTTTCTGACCGTGTATACATACCCCTTTACATTAGGTCCTCTCGATCCACTCGTTCTCGAGTTTTGCCAAAGGTACCAATTTACCCTAGCCCGGATCCATCCGTCCTTCTGGCCAATCGTGCTAATGATGAGGTTTTTTGCTGAAAAGGCTAGGATCGAATTCACCCTTAGCCACCTCATTCGATTGTATCGACCTCAACATTTTCGAGGTTTAATCAAAGCTTCAACTCCGGTCCACCAAATCCTTCTTTACTAGTAACGATGAGGACAGGGATCGAGGCTAGATGAGCCGATTCACCCGAGTGATGACCATCGACGTCATCCCCTCGGAGTTCCTACCATTCCCCGAGAAATGGAACTTCACACATGAGTAGAATGTTGCGATTACTTCCCTCTCATCAATTTTGCTAAACTTCGTATAACTGTTCCTTTTTTCTTCTCTCAGCGGTCCCGTGGATGCCAAACGCGGTCCTCAATCTCGCAGACTGAGTTCGCAAATTGGCAACTACTTCGACATATGACAAACGCAAGTGGAAGAATTTGTCGAAGGGAAAATGGGAGGCGAAGCACCATGGTACGTGTTACATTACTTCTTCCTTAGTGAAAATACCTTTCTTCATATGATCTAACTTCTTGGTCGCAGGTATTGGTGAGTTTTCTAAGATAAGGCCGCCCCCGCCAGGGGAGGAAGAAGAACCCTCGGCTTCGAAGCCGAAGAAATACAATAAGAGAAAAAGATCCTCGACGAGCGAGGATGCTCTAAGCAAAACGGAGCCCACTCGGAGGCGCAAGAAAAATGTGGTCATCAACGAGGGTTTTGACCTTGTCCGTCGGTCCGTGGGCGATGATGACAACGAGTTAGAGGATTTGACGTTGGTGACTCGAACCAGAAAGCCTTCTGAGGCTGTTAAACCTGTCGAAACCGGGGCCCCTAGCCTCAAGAGAGGAATTCCAAAAGAAAGAAGGGACGAAGGCCCTTCATGGCCTGACTTGGAAACTGCCTCTCAGACTTCGGGAAATACCCCGAAGGGAGTGGACTTCGACATACCTCAGCCCAATCAGATCTCCTCGGGTGATTTCCCCGAGGTCGTAATAGTAGGTCGCTCACCGTTATTTCCATAATTTTTCAAAAATACTATAAGGGACGCTCGGGACCTGAAGACACTCGAATTAGGCGGAGTCCCGAGTGAAAATGACCCTTTTCAGGGTTGCTTTACTGGGGTCGATGAGGCCGAACCAGCAGATGCAAACTTGATCTTCGAGGAGGCTCAACGACTTTGCTAAATTGTAAGTTTCTAACAGCTCCACAACCTTTCTTGCTTCATACTTTCCTCTTTTATCTGATTGAACTTTTCTTTCTGTAGGCCTTCGACAAGTTTAAGACTGAGTTGTGTCGTTGTGATGCCGAGTTGCATAGGTCCTCAAGTGAGGAGAAGTCCTTTAGGATTTTATGTGACAAAAAAGAAAGGGAGTTGAGGCATCTTCGATCTGAGTTGGACAGATCACGTGTGTATGAGGACAAGCTAGAGAAGTAGGTAACTTCTGTTTTGAAAAAATACGGGCTTCTTCTCCCGTCTTTTGAGGCTAACACTTCAATGACTCAGTTGCAGCAGAAGGTAGAAATGCTGAAATGTCTTCGGAGCGAGGTCGCCCAAGTCAACTCCGAATGCAATGAACGGAAGGCACAGATGGACGTCCTCGCTGCGGCCAAAAAAGATGCATTGGCAAAAGTGTATGCTCTCAAAATTCAACTTCGTAACGCTCGAGAGAGCAATTCAGTTTAAGTGGGCAGGATAGCCGAACTCGAGACTGGTCTTACGAAGGCAAAGGCAGAGGTTGTGGAAGCCCAAGCTGAAGCCGAGGAGATACAAGCCAAAGTCGACAAGATGGTACCATCTATTTGAAAGATGTTACTGATGCTCAAATAAAGTTGAGTGGGGAATCCGACCGAGAAAAGAGAAGCAACGACTATGTCCGATGCAGATCCCGGAGGGAAACCCTCGAGGAGATCCATGCCAAGGGCTTCGATCTCTCCAAGGAGATAGAGCAGGACAGGGTAGACGAGATTGGTGCCAAGTTCCTCATTTCTTCTAATGATGAAGTCGATGTTGAAGATGATGAAGAAGAGGCTGACGAGGAGGCTGGTCTCGAGGGGGTTGATGGAGACAAAATCCCCGAAGGGGAAAAGACAAAGTCCCCGATGGTAGACTAGGTATTCTTTGATTTTTGTAGAGGGCTCCATGTGGGAGTATTGTAAATGTACTTTTGTACTATTATCTCGATATAAAGAAAACTTTGTTCTATCTTTGAGTTAATTTCTGCCTTGCCTTTGTCTTTTTGATGTTGTTGATGATCAGTCTGATGTATTGGACTTAGAATATAAAACCCTTAGGTTTCGTGGTTTCGTGTTCGATCAATGATCGATAATAAGTGATCTCTTAGGGTCCTATCCTCGAGCTAATCTTTAGCTCAAAACTTTCGAGTTCGAACTAGGTAAGGTCTCGAGCATAGTGTGCTTCGGCCTTTAAGTTGTTTTAGGTATCGGTCCTTAGGCTTTAAAAAATAGGCCCTTAGGCTATTTTCAATTTGTCCCTTAGGCTCTTTTCAATTTGGCCCTTAGGATCTTACATATCGGCCCTTAGGCTCTTTTTAGATTGGGTCAATTCGACCTCTAAAATGGCTACAATTTTCCCTCATTCTGTCTAAAGACTTTTAAAAAATTATTTATGCCTTGGCATGTTTTTATATCCGTCCGACTTTTTGACGGTTCAATTGATAGGAACCTCGATTACAAGTGATGTGCGATGATAATTGAGTACCTCGTGAGGTTCTCTCAAAGGCTGATTTTCTCGAAGCCTTTACATTGTTCGGAGCTGATATTATCGAAGCCCCTTCGCTTATGCCGAGGGTAGCCTGATTTAACCGATTTTTTTGAAGTATTTGAAGGCCTTTAGTTTTGTGGAGGAATCGGACGTCTCCGAGCCGCATCATCTCGGCCGTAACCTTTTCATATGACCGTAGTCTTTATATTTGGCCGTAGCCTTTAGTCCCCAGGTGAGATGACCTCGGCCTTAATATCGAGGGTATGACTTTTTAGGGGTCTTACAAGTTCGAATATATAGCCTTGTCCTTAATATCGGGGGTATTCCTTTTTTAAGGTCTTATAAGTTTGAGTATGCCTCGTTGAGGTCTTATAAGTTTGAGTATGCCTCGTTGAGGTCTTCTAAGTTTGATGTTGCCTCATTGAGGTCTTATGATTCGATATTGCCTCATTGAGGTCTTATGAGTTCGAGTTTTTGATGACTCGATAAGTTGATTATCGATGTCAGTCCCCAAGTGTTCAGGAGTATTTGGCCCTTGAGCCGTTTCATGTGAAAACAGTAAACTTCTTTGAGGTCAAAGTGTTTTGATATATAAGAATGCTTCTTCAAATAGTGCGTACATGTTTTTGCCCTCGGGGGCTCGACTATTCTACATGGACACAGTTCATTTGATCGTTTGGTCCATTACAACATTCTCCTATCGAGGCCCTCTTTGGCATAACTTGTTTTCTTCGAAAAGGTAACCTCCGAGGGTGATGCCCCCCAGTATTCGAGGTTGATTGAAAATAAGCCTTGAATACTTGTTGAGTTATTTTAAGTTAGCATATAGATGTTTCCTCGTTAAAAACCTTGTCGGTAAAACCCATTTGGGCTAAAAACTGATTTAAGGGAAAAATAGCACAACGCATGCTTTAAAACCCAAGGTCTTCGAGCTGAAGGGTGCTTTGGTTCCTCTCAATCGAACACCTGCAACAAGTTAGTATGAAATATAAACGAAAAGGGAGAAGGTTATACCTTAGCAATAATAGATTTTAAGCATCGATATGTTCCAATTGCTTGGCAGTTGCTCGCCTTCCATGGTGCTAAGTTTGTAGGACCCTTTGCCTACTACTACGAGGATGCAGTATGGCCCTTCCCAACTAAGGCCTAGCTTCCCTTCATTTGGGTTTCGAGTGTTGAGGGTGACTTTCCTTAGAACTAAGTCCCCGACTCCGAAGTAGCGGAGGTTCGTTCTTCTGTTGTAGTACCTTTTGATCCTTTGTTTTTGAGCGGCCATTCAAACTAGTGCAGCCTCGCGCTTTTCATATAGTAGCTCGAGGGTGGTGTTCATGGCCTCATTGTTTGATTCCTCGGTGGCATGCTTGACGCTTGTTTCCCCGACCTCTACTGGTATCAATGCCTCGGACCCATATACCAAAGAGAACGGGGTCTCCCCTGTACTTGACTTCGAAGTTGTTCGATATACCCACAGTACTTCGGGCAGCACTTCTCTCCACTTCCCCTTTGCATTCTCTAACATCTTCTGCAAGTTTTGAATGATAGTTTTGTTTGTGGACTCGACCTGACCATTTGCACATGGGTGGTAAGGAGTCGACATGATCCTTTTAATTTTATGATCCTCGAGGAATTTCATCACCTTGCTGCTGATGAACTACTTCCCATTATCTCATGTAATCTCGGAGGGGATCCTGAATCGGCATATGATGTGGTCCCATATAAAGTCGATGACTTCTTTTTCTATTATCTTCTCGAAGGCATGCGCTTCTACCCATTTCGAGAAGTAGTCAGTCATAAACAACATAAATCTAGCTTTACCTGGTGTCGTTGATAGGAGGCCGATGATGTCCATCCCCCATTTCATGAATGGACACGGGGATATGACTGAGTGTAGTTGTTCACCAGGTTGATGTATCATCGGTGCGAATCTTTGGCATTTGTTACATCTTGAGCGAACTCCTTGGTGTCCTTTTCCATGTTATCCCAGTAATACCCCGCTCTGATTACCTTTCGAACTAAAGAATCAGCACCGGAGTGGTTTACACAAGTGCCTTCATGGATTTCTCGTAGCACGAAGTCGGTGTCCCCCGGTCCCAGGAAAACTGCTAGTGGCTCGTCGAAGGTCCCCCTATACAATGTTCCATTTTCATTGAGTGAAAATCGGGTTGCTTTGGCTTGAAGGGACCTTGATTCCTTTGGGTCCGTGGGGAGCTTCCCATGTTTCAAGTAGTCGATGTACTTGTTTCTCCAATCTCATGTTAGACTTGTTGAGTTGATTTCTGCATGGCCTTCTTCGATCACCGACTTTGATAGTTGTACGACAGCCCCGGGGATTATGTCATCTTCTTCAACCGAGGATCCCAAGTTTGCGAGTGCATCGGCCTCACTATTCTGTTCTCGAGGTATGTGGACCAGGGTCCACTCTTCGAAGTGATGCAGTGTCACTTGAATCTTGTCTAAGTATCTTTGCATCCTGTCCTCTCTAACTTCGAAGCTTGCATTTACTTGGTTAACCACCAAAAGAGAGTCACATTTTGCCTCGATGACCTCAGATCCTAGGCCCTTGGCTAGTTCGATACCTACAATCATGGCCTCATACTCGGCCTCATTGTTAATCAACTTCGAAGTTTTTATGGATTGTCTAATTATGCCACCCGTAGGCGATTTTAGAACTATACCGAGCCCGGACCCTTTCATATTCGAGGCACCGTCAGTGAAGAGGGTCCATACCCCCGATGATGTGCCTATTTTTAACAAGAGTTCTTTTTCTACTTCGGGCATGAGGGTAGGCGTAAAATCAGCTACGAAGTCTGCCAAAATTTGAGACATGATAGCCATTCAAGGTCGATATTCGATATCGTACCCTCCAAGTTCGATGGCCCATTTGGCCAATCGGCCTGATAATTCGGGCTTATGCAAGATGTTTCGAAGTGATATGTAGTTAACACACATATAGGATGACATTGAAAGTATGGTTTCAACTTCCTAGATGCACTTACTAATGTAAGAGCTAATTTTTCTAAGTGTGGATACCTGGTTTCAGCATCTCCCAGGGTCCGATTTATGTAATAAACAGGGAGTTGCGTACCTTGTTCTTCTCGAACTAACATGCTACTTATCGTAACTTCGGACACGGCCAGATACTAGTACAGTGTTTCATCCTCCTTCGGGGTATGGAGAAAAGTTGGACTTGAGAGATACCGTTTTAATTCTTCCAAGGCCTGTTGGCATTTCAGAGTCCACTTGAAGTTGTTTTTCTTTTTGAGAAGGGAGAAAAAGTGATGACTCTGATCCAATGACCTCGAGATGAACCAACTTAAGGCTGCTATCTGTCTGGTCAGCCGATGTACTACTTTCACATTTTTTACCACGGTGATCTCCTTGATGGCTTTGATTTTGTTGGGGTTGATCTCGATCCCCCTGTTTGACACCATGAAGCCCAAAAATTTGCCCGAGTCGATTCCAAAAGCGCATTTCTCGGGGTTGGGCTTCATGTTGTATCTTCTTAGAATCTCGAACGTTGCCTGCAAATGAGTCAAATGGTCCCATGTCATCAATGTAAACTTCCATAGACTTGCCTATTTGATGTTCGGACATCTTATTAACTAGGCGTAGGTATATAGATCCTGCATTTTTTAGCCCGAAGAGCATTACATTATAGCAATATGTGCCATACTTCGTGATAAATGAAGTCTTTTCCTAGTCCTCCGGGTTCATTTGAATTTGATTGTATGGAGTAGGCGTCGAGAAAAGTAAGGATCTCGTGGCCAGCCGTAACATCGATTAGACGGTCGATGTTCGGCAGTGGGAAGGAATCTTTAGGGCATGCTTTGTTCAAATCTTTGTAATCTACACACATTCTCAGTTTATTTCCCTTTTTAGGGACTATTACTATGTTAGCTAGCCATTCGGGGTATTTTACCTCCCTAATGGATCCTATTTTAAGAATCTTAGTTACCTCATCTTTGATGAATGTATGTTTTACCTCGGATTGAGGCCTCCTTTTTTGCTTCACTGGTTTGAACCTGGGATCGATACTCAATCGATGGGTGGTTACCTCCGGTGGGATCCCTGTCATATCTAAATGGGACCAAGCGAAGTAATCAATGTTATCAATAAGAAGTTAAATAAGTTTTTTTCTGAGTTCGGGGTTTAGTCCCGTTCTCAGGTATACCTTTCGTTTTGGAAGATGCTCGACCAATACTGCCTGTTCGAGTTCTTTGATAGTGGACTTCATTGCATCTGATTCCTCGGAGGCAACGAAGGCTCGGGGGAGAGGAAGTCTTCTTCTCCGTCCTCGACCACCTGTTCATCGATCACCTATCCCTCGGGTTCAACCGAGGGTGTGGGTTATGATTGCTATTTAGCTACCTGTTCACCTTTTGATTTCTCCGAGATAGATGTAGCCGATATTGGTGCCAAGTCATGCATTGTGAACATCTCTTTGGTTTCATGTTGCTCTCTATACATCGTTTTCACGCCATCCTTTGTTGGGAACTTGATCATTTGATGAAGAGTTGACGGTACCACCCTCATGCTATGAATCCATGACCTTCCAAGTAAGGCGTTGTACCTCATGTCACCTTCGATGACATGAAATTTTGTGGCTTGTATGGTCCCGACCACGTTGACTGGGAGGATGATTTCCCCCTTCGTTATTTCATTCGCCATGTTGAACCCATTTAGGACTCTAGAGGCGGGTATGATTTGGTCGAGCAGCCCGAGCTGCTCCACGACCCTTGACCTGATTATATTGCCCGAACTACCTGGATCCACGAGCACACGTTTAACTTGAACTTTATTTAAAAGGAAAGAAATTAATAGTGCATCGTTGTGAGGCTGAGATAAGGCCTCGATGTCTTCTTTGCTGAATGTGAGGGTATCCTCGGGAATGTAGTCCCGAGATCGCTTCTCCCTTGTGATGGATACTTTTGTGCGTTTGAATACGGGTCCTTGTGGGATGTCGATTCCTCCGATGATCATATGAATGACATGTTGCGGCTCCTCCTGCTCATTCTTTCTATTTGCATCTCTTTCTCGAAAATGGTTCTTGGCCCGGTCGCTTATGAACTCTCGAAGGTGCCCTTCGTTGAACAATCAGGATACCTCCTCTCGAAGCTGTCTGCAATCCTCGGTCCTATGATCGTGAGTGCCATGGTATTTGCACATTAAGTTGGGGTTCCTCTGGGAAGGATCTGATTGCATGGGCTTGGGCTACCAGGTATCTCTGATCTTGCCTATGGCTGATACGATGTCTGAGGCATCGATGTTGAAATTTTACTCTGACAATCGGGGTGCCTCCAACGGCCTCGTATGCTTGTCGAACCTGGTTTTGCTCATGAGTCCCCAGGAATTTTGGCCTCGATCCGCCCTTTGATCATTTCGAGGTATAGTACGCCTCGAAACATTTCTTCGGTCTTCAACATAGGGTTGGTATCTTTCCTTGTTTGGTTTCAGCTCCCTTTATGCGTTCCTTGATTCTTTTGCTAATAGCCTGCTTGGATATACTGAGCCCGAGGGGGCTCCCAATTGGTCGTCCTCGACCCTGATTTTCGATTGATACTTGTTGTGCACATCCGCCCAAGTTACGACGGGATACTCGATCAAATTTTGCTTCAGCTGCTTCGAAGCTATCGAGCTTCGTTCATTCAAGCCCTGAGTGAAGGCTTGCACTGCCCAGTCATCGGAGACCAGTGGTAATTCCATTCGCTCCATCTGGAAACGGGATACAAACTCCCTTAGCATCTCGTTCTCTCTTTGTTTGATTTTGAACACATCGGACTTCCTTGTAGCAACTTTTATGGAACCAGCATGTGCCTTTACAAATGAGTCTGCCAACATGGAAAACGAATCTATTGAATTCGAGCGTAGGTTATGATACCACATCATGGCCCCCTTGCATAAGGTTTCTCCAAATTTCTTCAACATGACAGACTCGATCTCGTAGTCCTTTAAATCATTTCCTTTTATACCACAAGTATATGTGGTAATATGCTCATTGGGATCTGTGGTCCCGTTGTATTTTGGGATGTCGGGGATCCTGAACTTCTTCGGAATGGGCTTTGGAGCCGCACTTGGTGAGAATGGCTTCTTCAAGAACTTCTTCGAATCCACTCCCTTCAAAATCGGGGGTGCTCCCGGGATCTGGTCGACTCTCGAGTTGTAGGTTTCTATTTTCTTGTCGTTATCCTCTATCTTATTTTCTCCCGACTCGACCCTTTGAGTTCCTCGAGCATACTCATGATGGTGGGGTCAGTTCCTGACCCATTATTGCTCGATCTTTCCGGTGTTGGCTCAACTCGGGGAGCTGTTTCCGATCCTGCTGTGCTCGGGGTCTTTTGCTGACTCTGCAATTGCGCGATAGCAACTTGTTGTGCTTAAAACATTTCAAAGATTACTTGTAGACTAACTTCTCTTTCTTCTCGAGCATGTGCCCTTTGTGCGTCAGGTTGGTCCCCTCCGCATACAATTCCTTCAATGTACTTTCCCGAAGTGTACATTCTGAGATCGGATTCGACTTCACTTTGAATCCTTCGAGCTCGGGCTCGAAGCATAATGGAGACGTCGAAATCGGATGACCATATACAATGTTATAACAATGTCACTCTAGTTTTGTTATAGCCGCATTCTTACTTCTTTCTGAAATGATTTGCAATTATTTTCTAGCATTATAACATGTTTTACAATATTAATCTTCTTGGAGCTATATAACTTTCTTTCTCAATAATTAGTAGTTAATTGAGCTAATATTGATAATTTCACCTCTTTTCTTTCTAAAAAGTTCTCTCGAACATGAGTTAGCCCCGGAATAGCAAGAGGAAAGATGAAAGAGTGATTTTTTTTTTGTTGAGTTAAAACTTTACACCTAATTAATATAAAATTTGAACTGTGATTATTAAATTACAATTCCTGATTTAATATTCTTGTGGTAAACAACAAAAAATTTATGTTATATATACTCATAGTACAAAGAACGTCTATTATCAGGGTGATTGAATTATCATTACATGTTATTACTCCATTTTTATATTTGATATAAATATCTTGTTGTATATTAGTTTATTTAATCTGATAGTGTGAAATTTCAAGTAAATTTCATTTACCACCCCTAACCTTTGAGATTTGTAAAATAATATCCCTTCACCTTTTTGATTGGAACACAAACCCTCTTGATCTTGAATCAACAGCCAAGATGAGCCAATTATCCCTTGTATCTTCAAAAGGTTAAAGATGATCTTCAATCACTCTGAATTATAATGAAAGATTAACAAATGAAAAGAATTAACAATAGTATTGTATTAAAAAATGAGCAAATTCCATTTGATTCCCCTAATCTTTAAGGTAAGGAATTAATACCTTGTTCTTCATTTGTAACATGAAATATAAAGCTCCTTTGAGTTAACATTTCAGTCGATTTTGCAAATAATTAGAATTATTTTCATACCACCTGTAAGTTATATTAACGTTTGGTATTGTTAGTTTTTCTTTCTCAATAGTTATTGATGAAATATCTTCGAATACCAAGAAAACGAATTACTTAAGAATGGCGTCAGATATTTATTTTTAGAAAAAAGTTTTACACAAAATTGACAAGTCAAAATAAATTTACAATACTAATATAGGTCATTCTTGAAATACCTGCGACATAAGTTTGCTAACCCAAAATATAGGGTAAAAATTAGGGGTGGGCATAAAATCCGGAAAATCAAATTCCGAACCGAATTGAATTAATTCGGTATTTCGGTTTCGATTTTTTTCGGTATTTCGGTTCGGTGTTCGGTATTATAATTTTAAAATTTCGGTATTTCGGTATACCGAAATTTTATAGACTTTTTTTTGGACCCTACCTATATCTACCCACCCAGGCCCAACCCTAAGCGACACCCCCAAGCCCAACTGGCCAATTGCCAAGCCCAGACCCCAATATTCTTAGTCTTAACTCCGGTGAATATAGTAGCTAACAAATTGTGTGAGGACCCAGAAATTTCAGAGGAAAATGTACCCTTGGGAAANGCAGAAAAAGGACAAAGCAAAAGAGATAGAAGACAAAAGGACTTTGTGAATGACATGAATTTAAAAGCCATATCATGAGCTTCTTAGTAGTTAGCGTGGTCCATTTTTTTATTCGTGAGACATAGGAACTTCACTAGTGGGCTTGTTAGCAATTATGTATGTGGTGACACTTTTGATGGAAGGGAAACATTTCCTTTGCACATACTTGCTCAATACTTGAATTAAAATTTCTCAGTAGTTTATGGATTTTCCTAGGTTTGAGCTTCTTGTTTCAGTGAGCAGCATTGAAGTTGTCAATACAACGAGCATGTTTTTTTACTTTTATAGTTCGTTGTTCTTTATCACCACCGAATATTAAACCGATACCGTACCGAAATCGTACCAAACCGAACCGAAATAAGAAATACCGAACCGTACCGAAATATTTAGATACGGTATTTGGTATATACAATTGAGAAACCGAATACCGCAATACCGAACCGAAATTTTTAAATAGCGAACCGAAGTACCGAATGCCCACCCCTAGTAAAAATAGGGCGGACTAGTCAGTTTTTGGATTGGTCATTCAAAAATAACCGGCGTTTGCAAAATCATTGAAAACTAGCCGCTATTTTGTTGCAATACGGAAAGTTCCAGCATAATATACTAGAGATCAGTGCACCTGTGTATGAACTTCCAGCATATTATGCTGGAACTCCAACACGTGTAAAGTTCCAACATAATATACTGGAGATTGAAGCACCTGTATATGAATTTCCAGCATATTATGTTGGACCGGTATATTATACTGGAGTTCCAGAATAAGTATACTGGAACTCCAGTATATTATGCTGGAGTATTTTCCGGATTTTGAACAGTGTTTTTATTTAAATTTATCTTTACATGAAAAATGGCTAAAATTTGATTACTTTTAAAATTGTGAATATTTTTGAATGACCACTTGTAAATCTGGCTATTTTTGAATTTCTCCAAAAATAGGAGATTATGTTAAATTTACTCTAAAATTCTATTTGCATTGTTAATGCACTCAACATTGATTCAACAAAAAGATTTACGTGCAAATATTTATTTATTCTTTGCCCTGTTTTTAGGTAACACGTGGAAGTTGAGTTTGCAAGTGATACTGCCTCAGGCAACACTCCCAAGTCGCCAGTCATTCACGTTAATATGTTGGACTATGTAAATCCCAAGATTTTAGGACTCCACCGCACTGGTTATCGGAGTATGTAACAAACTCACATTATTGCTTCTTTTTCTTCAATTTCTTTCTGCCAAGAAAAAGCATAATTTTTTGGGAAATTGACTTCTTCAGGTATTGTGAAAAAGCTGAGGTTTTCCGATCTAGTTTCATAACTTGGGTGGGTAATGAGGTTTTTTCCTTTGATTTAATTTTGTTAATAATAGTAAAAAAATTGTATTTCTAGTAGATGGAAGTGTCTTGTATCTGGTTTGGTGATTTTGGTCTTGCATTTTATTCTCTTCAGTAATTTATCCGTTTTGTGATCTGGGTTATATCTAGTTTGATATTTTGGACTTGCATGTTATTGGTTCAGGAATCTATCGTGTAAAGTTATGACCTTTTGTTTGGTCCGTAAATTGTCTTTGCACTTTCTTTGTCAGGTTCGAATCTTTTCGAAAAAGCAGTGTTGTTATTATTGTATTTTAACTTCAATTTGCTTCTTTATGTCGTGTAGTTGATGGGATTCTGTACTTTTCTGGCTGACTTCACACTATAAACACTGTGCTCTTTGGTGAATGTCGACTGTGTCTAATTGGTACTGAAAGTGAGTGAGTATTACAGCAATGGATACCTTCTGTGCTAATATGAAGGGCACTGCACAATCAGTGGCAATTAGCCGGGGTATAAGAAACCAATACAGTTCATTTTGGGGAGACAAGATTAGCGGAAGACTGATTAACAAGGGGTTTAGCGTCCCATCGTGCAAGAGCTTCAGAACTGAAGAAAGGGGTAGAAAAGTTAAGAGTGGGGTTGCCTTTTCTGTTCTCACTCGAGACATAAACAAAGAGCTTTTTGTAAGGACAGTATTGAAAGTGTTTGCTTCATTGAAGTAGAGTTAATGATCCATCTAAAGAAGATTAATGTAATGTTCTTTATATTGGTTTCAGTCATTTGATGAATCAATTTTTGATGAGGAGCATCCAAAGGCAGACCCAAAAACTGTTGCCTCTGTCATTCTAGGTGGCGGTGCTGGAACTCGTCTTTTTCCTCTTACCAGCAGAAGAGCTAAACCAGCTGTAAGTATTACAACATATATTTTCGTATCTGCCTGAATCTTGGTTGGCGTTCAGTGTCCTTGAGATTGACAAGATTGTACAATTCAAAAGAACTTCAATCTAAAAACTCGTATCTGTTCTCACTCCGATTCAGTTGGAGTTTAAGAACGAAGAAAGGGGTAAATCAATTAAGCGTGGAGTTGCCTTCTCTGTTCTTACTCCAATTCAAGTTTAAGAATGTAATTAAATGGCCGGATAAGTCATGTCTATCGGTTTTCATTCAAATTCTGTGGCAATTGATTTTTTTTTTCCTGCAGGTTCCGATTGGTGGTTGTTACCGGCTAATTGATGTACCAATGAGTAACTGCATTAACAGTGGCATAAGAAAAATTTTCATCTTAACACAGTTCAATTCCTTTTCTCTCAATCGCCACCTTGCTCGCACATATAATTTTGGAAACGGAGTGAATTTTGGAGATGGATTTGTGGAGGTAAAATCATTCTGCTTTCTTGTAGTGTTTAGTCTAAACCTCTTTTAAGCTGCCTATTTTTTTGACCGTAAAATTTAATCATATCTTTTTATAAGATGTTTGATAAGTATCTATATTGTATAACCTTTGTTACATTCCTCTCCTCTGGCTCCTGGGGATCCATGGGGAGGTTAAAGAACCTAAAAACAGGTAAGATAAAGGAAATGATAAAGCAAAAGTATTGCTCAAATACAGGTTTTAGCTGCAACCCAGACTCCAGGGGATGCAGGGAAATTGTGGTTCCAAGGCACTGCTGATGCTGTGCGGCAATTTATATGGGTATTTGAGGTATGTGTTTAAAATCTGTCATTGACAAAGCTCATGGGCAAAATGCTGATCTTTTTTTCTGAATGATTACATAGAATGAGAAGAACAAGAATGTCGAGCACATATTGATTTTGTCCGGTGACCATCTTTATCGTATGGACTACATGGACTTTGTTCAGGTTTGAGTAACTTGTGGGTAACAATTGCTTCCGACACCAACCCTATGTTCGTATATTTTAGTTAATGATAATTTGTGCTTGCAGAAGCATATTGACACGAATGCTGATATTACAGTTTCATGTGTTCCAATGGATGATAGGTATAAAATTAATCTTTCTTCTCAACTTGATAACCTATTTAGTGTGAAACCAAATCCTATTTGCGTTCTTTGAAAATGTTCTTTCTAATATTGTTCAGAGTGACAGATGGTGGCCCCAGTTTCCTAATATGTTGAAGGCGTATTGAATACTATAGTGGCACGTTTTGTCAGATATATCAATCTACAGATACAATTGCAGAAGGCCTAATTTATCATTCTTTATATTAATCCTCTAAGATTTTGGCTCAAACAAGGAAAAGGAACAATAGAAAGTAAATGTGAATTTGGAAAGCTTGAAATCCTTTTTGGTTTAATTATTTAAGTATACCTAGTGTCTTTTTGTGCACCATTATGAATAACTAGTGATAACCTGTTTTATTTTCCCATCTTACGTCCTCATTAACTGTGGGACACCAGTTCTGATTAATATCTACTGAAAGATCTGAACGCATATAAGTATTCTTCTTGTAGTTTCCTCGCAGATTTCAGTCATGTTGTCTATCTAGAATGCGTTACATGGGCTAATGACCCTTTTATACTCTATCAAGGAGTTAATCAACACCTTTTTCTCTCTCTTACTTCCGCCCATCCTCTCCTTTGGCAGTCGAGCTTCAGATTTTGGATTGATGAAAATTGATGAAACAGGGCGCATCATCCAATTTGCTGAGAAACCAAAAGGCCCTGCTTTGAAGGCAATGGTACATATATCTGGACTTCCACGCCTGGAATTTTGATAAATTCTTTCTAAAATGAAAGTTAACAAGTAATTTATTTATCCCCTTACAGTCCTGCATGCTTTCAAATTGTATTTTCTTCTTTGTAACTTCTGTTGTACATCTAATTTTTTACTGCAGCAAGTTGATACATCTATCCTTGGACTATCTGAGCAAGAGGCAGCCTATAGTCCTTACATTGCATCCATGGGTGTTTATGTATTCAGAACTGATGTTTTACTAAAACTTCTAAAATCGGCATACCCTTCATGCAATGACTTCGGCTCTGAGATCATCCCTTCTGCTGTAAAAGATCACAATGTCCAGGTAATAGCTGATGGTAACTTTCTCAATTGCAACTTCTTAGCTTTTTGAAGTTCACAAATTCTCTGTATTTCATACTTCGATTCTGACTGATCAATTTTAATTAGGCATATTTGTTTAGTGATTATTGGGAGGACATTGGAACAGTTAAGTCCTTCTTTGATGCCAACTTGGCCCTCACAGAGCAGGTGAGAAACTTAATCTTTACTACCATCTGACTACTTCTACTATTATGCAAAGTAAGAGCTAGAAAATTGACGCGAGGACTCTGAGGTATGAAGCATTATTTTAAGTAATTTTGGAATGTTAGATCTCAGTGAATTATTTTGCTTTTTTATTTGTTTAGATTCACTATAACCTCCACCTTCAGTTGTTGATTAATAGCTTGTTACTGAATTGGACTTCTCCTCTTATTTGTTTCTTCTTTTTGTAGCCTCCAAAGTTTGACTTCAATGACCCAAAGACCCCGTTCTACACTTCTCCTAGGTTCTTACCTCCAACAAAAGTTGACAAATCCAAGGTATGCCAGTTAACATAAATAGTTGTGGTAATTGGTAAAGCATACTTTGAAAATGTCATGTTAATACTGTTTATTTTCAGATAGTGGATGCAATAATTTCACATGGCTGCTTTATGAGGGAATGTTCCATCCAGCACTCTATAGTTGGTGTACGATCACGCTTAGACTATGGTGTTGAGCTTAAGGTATGTTTTCATATTCTAGCTGAAAGCTTTTCTTATCTGTTTTAACCAGAGTTATACCAGTTATAGCCTTGACTAAATTAAAAACAGTGTCGTGCACTCATCTGATGCATTCTAACAATTTAGAAAACCTAGATGACATATAACTATATAAGGCACATAACGGTTACCATCCATGAAGTGGAGTCTTGGAGCAACAGTTAAGGTGTCTCCGTGTCCGTGTGACCTATAGGTCACAGGGCGAACTGTGAAATCAGTCACTGATATTTGTAGCAGGTAGGCTGCCTACATCACATACCCTTGAGGTACGGCCCTTCCCCAGACCCCGTGTGAACGGGGATGCTTTGCGCTCCCCTTCTAGTGGTTACCATCCATACCGTGGATCTGCAAATCAAACTAGTTGTAGAAAGGATGATTTATGACAGTATGGAAACTTTTAGCCAAATATGCTTTACAGTTTGGACTCCTGCTGCTTTCTTGCTTTCTGCAAATAAGCTGGTAAGATGTACCCTTAGAATTGACTTTAGCATAGTGGAACAATGAACCGCAAGCATGTTGGTTTAGAAGTTCTATTATGTACTACAAGAATCTTCAATTTATGAAGCATCAATTCTGGTTAAATAATATTTTTGCATCTGTTTGTTTTCTACATAGCATGGTTCTCAACATGTTAATGCTTTTATCGTAAACAGCTTGTATAGTGCATAGTTGATTATAAGCTGAATAATGTCTTACACTTCTCAGGATACCATGATGATGGGTGCGGACTATTATCAAACTGATTCTGAGATCGCTTCAGTACTAGCAGAAGGAAAGGTTCCCATAGGGGTTGGACCTTACACCAAGATACAGTAAGATGTTCTACTGAACTTAACTGAATTCTCACCCTTGTTGATGGAAAATTGACCACTCAGCATGTTCTACTATCATTATTATTTCCAGTGTAGTTTACAGTTGGTTTGGCTAAACTTTGACGAGGTTACCTTTAGAGGACTTTGATATGTTTTTCTTTCCATTTTCTTGAAGAAATTGCATAATTGACAAGAATGCAAAGATAGGAAAAGACGTGGTTATTGCGAACAAGGAAGTAAGTATCTATCTTTAGTAGTGTGAAATCACCACAAAAGGGAATACAAGTTTGTCTAATGCTTGGGTGTTGCCAGGGTGTTGAAGAAGCTGAAAGGCCGGAGGAAGGATTTTACATTAGGTCTGGGATTACTGTCATTATGAAGAATGCGACCATTAAAGATGGGACAGTCATATAAAAACTTGACATGCATTCTTGCTAGTGGATCAAGTTGATCGTCGAAGGAACTAAAGGTAGGGTGGTACGATCTAGTGATAATGAAAGAACTTTCTGACATATAATTTACTAGTCACTTTTTATGGTTGTAGAAGATCTGCCTATCAAGTATTTAGTACTGCTATGTAAATCTTTTTGGCGCTCCTATGAAATTGAACATTTAGCAACCTTACAGCAGCTTATTAACAGAACATTCGCTTATGGCACATTCACTTTTTCGGACTTGTGAAATCCAACTCCAAGTGAACCTCGGAGTCCCTTCTCTCTTTAAGTTTTCAGCTGGTAGCAGCTAGATAAGAGGCTTTTCCTCCTTCACTTCAGTTTCCACCATTTGCAAGGTGGAGCTATGTGTGCCCTAGGGAAATTCCTAAGATATATGTTAGATATTACATTTGTTATGTGTATATAATATATACTAATAAATCTTGAACAACCTAGGGAAACTTTTGGCTTCACTACTGACCATTTGTCCAATAGACCATAGCATGTTCCACTTCTCTGTTTTCTTGGCCTTACATACATGTTAAGAATCTTATTCAAACCTTGACTACTATTCAGCTATTGAGGGGCTATAACTGAAAATTATCTCATAGCTGCCACCCACTGCTCCATCTGTGGCTGATGAATAACTATCAGAGTAAACCTCATTTCCGGGAGCTAGCACAAAAGTTGTGCACAACTCATTTTTCCCTTTGTGGAGAAAAGCGCTATTCAAATAAAAACTTGCCTGAATCCGGTGACATGGACCATTTTTTTTAAAATTATAACGGTCAAGTTATAAATTGTGGCAATATTGTTTAACCATAATTAAATGATTGATGTTATATAAAAACATGACCTCACTCCGCTTGTCCCTTTCTCCTTTTTACAACTAATCATTTGCCCCTTAGTTATACAGAGATCCACAAATTAGGTGAGCTTGTTTGAATGGTTGTTATCGATTGTATTGTATCGATAATCGTATCGTATTGTTACTTTAAATGTGTTGATTGTTATTTAAATTTTATTGCGTGGTATCATTAAATCCGCCGTTACATAACCATAAAAAGTGTCATTTTATGAAGCGACGGATTTGGTGTGGCAACGGCGTTACCTTGCTTTTTTTTTTATCTCTTCTTGCTCTTCGTTATTATTAAATAATCATATTTTATGCTTTACCCTATTCTTTTATATATTGATTATACTCTGCCTATTTTTTTCTTAATAATATTTCTAGTTTATTTTTCATATTGTTGGTGCATGACATTATGAAACAACGACAAATGATACAATTTATCCGAACGTTATTTTCATCAAACAATACAGTACAATACAATACAATACATTATAAAACGATATGTAACAACAATCCAAACAAGCTGTAAGTCGTGATAGTGATTTCAAAAATTATCCTATTTATGTATGTTTTTAACGCGCACATATATGTATGTGTGTTTATGTGTATATATACGTATATATTTTGCTAATATACTGTGGATTACAGTGAAATCTGACGCTGCACAAGTGGTAATTTCATTCAAGGTATGTTTTTAATAAAAATTTCAAGGTCACCTTTTCAGTTATTACAAAAGTAATTATACAAAATTCGAAACCTTCTACCAACTACTCCCTCAGCCCCAAAACAACGAATTCAGACATAAATTTTTTAATTTTTTTAAAATAAAATTTATATATTTAGAAATTACATTCAAAATCTAATAGTAGCATCCTCGACGGTGGAAATGCAAATTTACAACTAATATATGACTAACTCTATCAAACAAATGAACCAAATTGCGTAATTGCTTGGTCGAATATAGTTCTCATATTACTTTGGGAAAATAATCAAATTTGTTAGTGCATTATTCAAAATTGAGTAATTTTACTTTACGTTGGACAATTTATCTAAAATTACTCTCGCATTAGAAAAAAGTCTTGTTTTTATACCCTTGATGCTTAATAAAGCTCTAACCTGAGTATAATTGTAAATTATAATGAAATGTATTATAATTAATCAAAGTGAGTGATATTATTCCTTTTACTAACAGAACTTAACGCTGCAAAAAGTTTCACTAACACCAAGGGTAATTTGGGTATCATAACTAGAGCATCTCAAAAAACCTAATTATACGGGGGGAAATTCACAACGTCCTTCACTCGTGTCATTACCCCAACCCTTCTCCCTCCTTTCATTTAGTGCAAATTAATAATCTGATCCATGGATGATTGAGTAGATTTTTGTATACTTGTTGGTCAACGAGAATTGCTTTTTTTAGTTGTTTCCACTCGTGTGAGAAGACAGGCTCAAAAACTCCTTTTAGGGCACATAAAATATCTCAGTGTACCTGTCAAAAAGAAAGAACCTCATTCTTTCGAATAATGGAACAACGGTACAAGAGTGGGCTACCATTCATGCCAACATGCGAGTATCTCGTTGAGTTAATCGGCTAAACTTCTAAAATCAGCTTATTTTGAGAAGTGTTTTTGGTCAGAAGCAGTTTATGTTTGGCTAATTAATTTGAAAAATATTTTTGAACAGTAATTAGTGTTTGGTCAAACTTTTGAAAACTGTGTATTTTTCTCAAAAGTGTTTTTGAAAAAAGTTACTTGTTTCTGCTTCTCCTCAAAAATATTTTTGGTCTTGACCTCAATTTTTGGCCAAAAGTGCTTTTGGCCAAAGAAATCACTTTTGGCCCAAAAAAAAACTTGTCCAAACAGGCTATAAGTCTTTGATAATGTGGTAATCATGGCATAAATTCATGAATTTACTAGAGTCTTTTCTTGTTAATTTCAACATGATTGTATATTACTGGTTAGCAGCTCATACAAAAGTTAATTAAATAAATAAAGGATCTGCATATTTAAAGTTTGCTTTATCAAATCATTGGATTTGTATGATTTATTTACATTTTGTTTTTGAGCTATTAACTGTATCACAAAAAAAGATCATTTTTTTTTCTTTTTCTTACACCAGATAAAGGTGAGATCCAAATATGTACACTATTAAACTACACTACAACGGTTGGGGGGTTTTTCATCTTGAGATGAACTACATTGGTGGACAATTAGAATACTATGACTATTGCGACGGTGGAGAAGTTCTATCATTCACATGAGACCGTTGATGAAAAAATTGAATATCAATGATAGAAAAGTGAAAGTTTGGTTCAAATTTGGACATGATCTTGAGACAAGTATAAGACTTTTATCAACTGATTTAGATATTTATAACCTTATCTATGAAGTAACTGATAGTAGAGAGGTGGAGATATATATTAAACTCACAAATGAGGACCAATGAAACTACCATGTGGCTGATTTTGAGGGAGGCCAATTACAGAGTGAAGAATGCTTGGTTGATGTGGATGTAATAGAGAAAGATAGTGACAATGATGCCACAAGGGAAGGGAATAATGTGAATCATTCCATGATAGTGATTATTCCTCAGATGAAGATGATGTAATCTTTAAAATTATTGACTCTATTATAGAGTGGGTTGGCATTAACGGGAAAAAAACCAAGTTAAAAGAACTAGGAAATCTATGGAGTTTGGGATTGTCTCAAGTATGCTGGCTAAGTTTTCTAGTGTCACTCAAGAAGATGATTGTGATGCATGATATGAGGAATTGATGAGCTTTCGCGTAGATTCCGATAATGAAAATCCTAAAAAATCAATTATTTTTAATCCAAAATGGGATTTGGACGATCCAAAATTTGAATTTGCGCTTAATATAATTTTTAGTAATAGTAAAGATTTCAAACGAGCATCAACTTTGTAAAGAATGAGAGTAAGAGGTCCGAGGGCATGTTGTAAGGTACCAAGCTGCAAATGGTTCATATCCTCATCAAAGGCTGATGAATCTGAACTTTTCAAGATTAAGAAAATAGGCCCAGATCATTCTTGTGGAAGGTGAACTAAAGAAATATGGAGTTAGTTTCTTACACTACCTAGAAATCTAACAAAATTCTTTTGCATGGACTTTCATTTCTGATAAGCAAAAGGGTTTAATTCAAGCATTCAATGAGACAACTCCAGATGTTGCACACAGGTTTTGTGTGAGGTATATACACAACAATTATCAAGTCTGATGGTTTTGGAGGACAAACATTGAAAGATGTCTTATGGAAAACTACCAGGGCAATAACAAAACCTAAATTCTCCAAGCATATGGAAGAAACGCGAAAGATAGATGAAGAAGCTCCTAATAGGTTCATTAATAAGCCCCCCATTCACTGGTCAAGGGCTTTTTTCTCTTTCTTTTACAAAGTATGATATGTTATTAAATAATATATGTGAGTCATTCAACAACGTTCTTCTTCATGCAAGAGACAATCATGTTTTGGCGATGCTTGAATAAATTAGAACATATATGATGTCAAGACTTCAGAAGAACATTAGATAACGTGATGAAGTATTGTTAGAGAATCTGTCAGAAAATCTTATTAAAACTAGAGCAATATAAAGTTAAGGTTGCTGAATGTATTGCCACTAAATTTGATCAATTCCATTACCAAAGTGAGGACATTTATCTTAGACTATTCTTTGTTGATATTAAGGAGAAGAGTTATTCTTAACAGGGATACCTTGTGATCATACTATTGTAGCCATATGAGTTAAAAAGGATGAACCCGAAATGTACGTTCATGAATGTTACACAGTTGAGCAGTACATGAAGAGTTGTACTCCATCTATCTTGCATGTTAATGGCACTTGAGCAATGGCCTAAGATACGGGTAGAACCACCAATTGCATCCATATATAAATCTCAGCCGGGTAGACTCAAAAAACTAAGAAAAAGAGGAATTGATGGGAAAAATAAAAAAGAGTCAGATCCTAGAAAGCCAACCTTATTAAAAGCATCAAGAAAGGAAAAAAAAAAGATGTGTGAATCATGTGAAAAAATAGGGCATAATAGTAAAAAATTCTATGTTCTTATTACAAGCGACCAATTTGAAGTTCCACAATAAGAAGTCCACCAACAAGTAAAAGAAGGCTTGTAAAGACCCATCCGGTCGTTTTGAGAATTAGTGTCCTATTCAATGGTTTAACGTCTCGAGCAGCTTCGTATTATGTATTATAACTTGCGTGTGTGGTAGAGTTCGACTTTCGGATGATTGGAGATTAATTTAGAAGAATAATTTTTATTTTAGAAGCTTAAGTGAAAAGAGTTGACTGGAGTTTTGACTTTTGTGTCGATCACTCTTGAATGTTATTTTGATAATTTCAATAGCTTCTTGTGGTGATTTTGGACTTAGACGTGTGACCGAATTTCGATTTGGAGGTTCGTAGGATAAATTTGATGCATTTCGGCGAATATTAGAAAGTTAAAGGTTTGAAAGATTGAGAGATTTGACTGGGATTTGACCTTGTTGATATCGGGTTTGGATTTCAATTTTGGGAGTTGGTATAGCTCCGTTGTATCATTTTGAACTTGCATGAAAATTTGACATCATTCCGGATTGATTTGATATGGTTCGGCACGAGTGCTAGAATTTGGAAGTTCATAAGTTAATTAAGTTCAGTTTGAGATGTGATTCATAGTTTTGATGTTGTTTGATATGATTTGAGGCCTCGAACAGGTCTGTGTTATGTTATGAAGCTTGTTGGTATGTTTCGACAGGGTGCCGGGGGACTCGGGTGTATTTCGAATGGGCTACGGGCCATTTCGTCATGCTTTAGAGTTGCTGGTTTCTGGTGACAGTTCTCTTCGCGATTGCGAAGATGAAGCTGCGATCGCGAAGTGATTCTGGGAGCTCAGTGTTTTGTTCATCGCGGTTGCGAATGTGTGCACGCGATTGAAAATGTCCAGTTGGTTGCGGTTCGCGTTTCTCGTAGAGATATAGTTGGAAGGGGCATCATGATTTGTTCTTTGCGTTCGCATCAATGGGTTCGTGATTGCGAGGAATGTTCCGCGACCGCATTGTGTTATATCTGGGCAGAATATAAAAGTACTCTATTTCGAGGGTTAGACCATTTTTATCATATTTTGAGTTGTAGACCTCAGATTTGAACGATTTTTATAAGTGATCTTTACCCAGATTTGTTTTTTATGTCATGATTTTATCTTTGTTTTTATCATTTAAATTAGTGGCTTGAATTGGGAAAATTAGAAATTTTGGGAAAGCTTTTAAATATGTAAAATGATGATTTGAAGGACGAATTGATGTTGGAATGGATAAATTTGGTATGGTTGGACTCGTATCTGAATGGGTATTCGAATTTTATGAATTTTATCGGGTTCCGAAGTGCGGGACTGGGGTTGACTTTTTGGGGTGGCTTTTTAGTTTAATTAAAAACCAAAAGTTTTATTATCTGAAATTATTTCCTAGGAGTTTTCCTTATGTTATGAAATTATTTTGGCTAGATTTAAGCCATTTGAAGGTTGTTTCACTCGAGAAGGTCATTTTAGAGTATCGATCTAGCTTCGTCAAGGTAAGTATCTTCCCTAACCTTGTGTGGGGGAACTACCCCTTAGGATTTGAGTTGTTTGTGCTATTGTGTTATGTGAAAGTCATGTACGCGAGGTGACGATCACGTACTCCGATTTATTTGTGGAAATTTGACTGTTTAAGGCTCTTAGGTTCTTATGATCATTAAAAATGAAATTGTCTTATCATGTTAAATCCTCATTTACTAAATTCATCCTCACGTGTCTTATTTGGAGTTGATTTATTCATGTTATATCTTTGTTGCCAATAAATTCTAATATGCTTGAAGTTGTCACCTCTTTTATTGTCGTGTTGTCTTTTCAATAACTGCTTAACCTTAATTGAAGTGATTGTTGACTTTTCCGTAATTGCTTAACCTTAATTGAAGTTTTGTTATTCCTTTCATTGTTGACTTATCCTTATTTAGAAGCTGTGATTTATGCTAGCTCTCTTATCGTTGAGTTGTACTTATGTGGAATCATTGTTACACATATTCTATCCCCTTGTTGAGTTATTCTTGTTGAAACTATTATTGCATGTGGTGTCTTTAATTGTGAGCTCGTTCTTCTATTTCTTTGTATTTTTTAGTTCTTGTGTTGATTTATTTTTCGTACTCTCGTATTATTGTTGTTGCTATAATCGTACTCAATACTGTTGAGCCGAGGGCTATGCGTGGTTGTGGTATAAAAATGTTTTGAAAATATTGTGGCATATGAACACATGTGGTGAAAGTCATTATATTGTGTATTTATGTTTTGGTACATGTGGTACTGTTGAGAGGATTGTCGGGATGTTCGCACGTGAGGTGTCTATGTTATTATTATTATTATTATTATTATTATTATTATTATTATTATTGTTGTTGTTGTTGTTGTTGTTGTTGTTATTATTATTATTGTTGTTATTATTATTATTGTTGTTGTTGTTATTATTATTATTATTATTATTATTATTGTTATTATTATTATTATTATTATTATTGTTATTATTATTATTATTATTATTATTATTATTATTATTATTATTATTATTATTATTATTATTATTATTATTATTATTATTATTATTGATATTTGCATATGCGACGTAACAAGACATGCTATATATGTGGGTTTGCGCATGTGGCGAACAAGGTGAGAATATTATTATGCGTGTGCGGTGAGACAAGTCGGGCATTTACTTTATTGTTGCGCACGTGGCAAGACAAGGTGAGCTATGTCAGGGAATGATTTGTGATGACTTGGGGGCATTGTTATTGATGATATTTGTGTAGTGGTGTGCCTATCTTGTGTGAGTTATACATTGTATATTTTGTGGTGATTGTTTCCTATGTGCCATTCCTTACCTCTACTCTTACTTTTTGAATTGAGTTGTGATAGAGCACTTGTACAAGCATACACGTAATTAATCACCCATATCGCTTTTAGATGATGAGCCCTGATGTTGTTGACCATTTACTTGTACTCTCGTTTACTTGCCTTCTGTGAGGAAGTTGTTTTTTTGGTACGCAAGTTGCCTATGTGGTCATGAGTCATTATTATAGTTGGCACGTGAGTTGTCCATCCGAATCTAGATATTGTCTCTCCCTTGGCACATGAGTCATCCCTACGGTTATGGATTGCAATGTGGGCACGAGATGCCAAGTTATTAGGGTTACGAATTGGGACCCGTGAGATGTGATTATGAAGTGAAGTACCTCGGGAAAATCCTTGAACAAATCTTGTGTGAAAGGAGTTTATTTTATTGAGTTGTTACTTATTTCCTTTACTTAGTTTCAGCGAGCTCAAAGTGTGCTCAGCATACTCTGTAGCATTATTACCTATTTGCCCCTGTTGCTAATCTTTGCTACGGAGACTCAAGGTATACTTGTCATTGCGTTCGTAGTCTCAGAGTCACCTTCTGATATTGTACTTGTACTGTCTATTTTTTTCCAGAACAGTTGTACTTAGAAGGTTTCCCTAGTAAACTCAGTAGAGCTTATGATTGGTACTACTGATTTTGGGTATTGTATTGCACTCGGGATTGTTGGTTTACTATAAAAATTGTAGTTCCATGCTTAATAGTCGTTTCTGGTTAAATTCTGTCTTTAATTCAGTAAGTGTTAGGCTTACCTAGTCTTAGTGAGTAGGTGTCATCACGGCATTCTACAGAGGGAAATTGGGGTCGTGACAAGTTGGTATCAGGGGTCTAGGTTCATAGGTGCTACAAGTCATAAGCGAGTTTAGTAGAGTCTTGCAGATCTGTACGGAGACGTCTGTACTTATCTTTGAGAGGCTACAGAACTATTAGGACAGTTTCACATCTTTCATTCCTATCATGAGAGTTTTTTTATCTCGGAGTTTGAGCCTTTGTCATTCAATTCTCTCACAGATGGTGAGTCCACGAGTTGCACTTACTAATGACGCTGCCCCTAGAGCTGGTGTTGCTAAGGGCCGGGGTAGAGGCAGAGACCGAGAAGGAGCATGTGTCGTAGCTAGAGCATCTGTCAGAGTAGTAGTTGAGGATTCGCCATTAGCTCCGATTGGGAGACATGTACTAGAGACACTTGTTGCTACCCCGGGACTTTAGGAGAAGTTAGCACATTTCTTGAGCATGTTTGGCACATTGGCTCATGCGGGGTTGATTTCAGTTGCACCAACCACTTCACAGACCGGGCGAGGAGCTCAGACTCCCGCGCCCGTACTCCAGAGCAACGAGTCCATGTTGAACAGGTCTTACGTGTCATGCCGACATAGCCTATCATTCTAGTGCAGCCGGTGGTTAAGGCAGCAGCATCTGAGGAGGAGCAACTTAGACTTGCGAGGTTTAAGATGTATTGCCCTCCTACTTTCAGTGGATTGGATTATGAGGATGAACATGATTTCTACAAGAGTGCCACCACATTCTTCGCACTATGGGTATTGTTGAGACAAGTGGGGTTGTTTTTACTACGTTACAGCTTAAGGACATGACACATTAGCTGTGGTGAACGTACGAGCTGGGTAGCCCAACCGATGCAGCTTCACTTTCATGGGCACAATTTTCAGAGATATTCTTGAGAGAGTTTGTTCCCAAGACCTTACAGGATGCATGACGCGCATAATTTAAGCAACTGCACCAGGGAACTATGTCAGTATCAGAGTATGCCGTGAGATTCAGTGATTTGTCCAGGCATGCACTTGCTTTGGTTTCTACAATTAGAGAGCGACTCCGTAGATTCATTGAGGGGCTTAGTCAGGTATCCTATTTAGCATGGCTCAGGAGTTGGAGACAGATGTTCTATTTCAGCAAGTGGTAGACATCTTTTGCATATTAGGTGGCATGTGGGTTAAGGAGGGACATGTCAGGGAGGCTAAGAGGCCTCATAGATCGGAAGATTCTACTGGTCCCTATTTTGGAGGCAGAGTACGACATGATAGAGGTTTTGTAGGCCAGCCAATTCAGTTTTCACTTCAGGATTCGCACGGTGTTTCAAACACCCATGGGTCTCAGAGTACCTGTACTGAGTAACTTCCACAGCCACGCCAGCAGCTTTGAGTGTGGGGTTTCCAGCCACATGGTGAGAAATTGTTCTAGACTCCGGACAGATGTGTCACAATGGGTTATTCAGGCTATGAGTTCCATTCCAGTTCCTACTATCCCTGCACCGCTAGCTTGAGGTGCAAGTCAGGCAAGTAAAGGGCACCTAAGATTGGGAGGCCCAGCCTATTGATATGCTTTCCAGGATTGCGCTAAGCCCGCTGCACCAGATAGTGTTGTTACAAGTATGGTTTCAATTGTTATAGAGGTGCATCATTCTTATTTTGATTTGGTTCTGATTATCGGGGTGAGTCCTTTTATCTTGCTTCATATATGGGCGATTTTCGTGATTTTGTACTCTACTTATGTGTTTGACCTGTAGGGAGATTCTATAGTGGTAGCTCGTGTCTATCATTTTCATTTTATTCATTATTGAGAGATATGAGACTAGAAGTGACTTTCTTTTAGCCATTACGGTAGGTTTTGATGTGATTTCTGGGTAGTTGGTTATGATTTGTGACTTAGATGCTCTACCTGTGTGGGAGTTCAGTATGTGTTGCGATTTTGTTAGCGGAATGGAATTAGTGTAAGGTTTTGGTTGGTATGATGTGTATACTACTTGTGATTCAGAGCTGAATATGGGATCCTTGCGTTTTCATGTGGTTTGATATGTTTGGACCGGGCTGTGTGCCGCGATGGAGTTATATTAGGATGAGATCCTTGTGATTAGTTCATATAATTTATTCTCCCTTGTGAAAATGGCTCGTAGTATAGTAATGATAGGGAGTTGTGCCTCTCGAGCTTGTTTGATAGTTCTCTCATATGTTTCTCCTTGCATATTCAATTATATTGGTGGTGTGCTTATTGGGTTTTAGCTCGCGCAGTGTGTTCCCAAGTGGCGTTAGATGTGACTTGTTGATTCGGGTGAATAGTTATGAGTTTTTCATGTTTCTTGCATCGTTGTCAGCGTTGTGAAGGTTTGGAATAGAGTTCTAATTGATATGAGGTTAATTGTTGGTGCTAGATTAATTTGTGGGCGGCTATTGTGATCCGATATGTTTTTATGGGCATATGTGTGATGTGTTACGTCATGTGGTTGTATCTTGTGGGTGTAGGCATGAGTTGTTGCAGCTGGTTGAGGTTGATACTATGTGTTGGCGTGGTAATAAGGTCTTTTGGAAATGATCAGATGGTGAGAAATTTGGTTCTATGGTTTACCACTTTGGGTCGAAGGAATAATTTTCAGTTGAGATGGTGTTGTTGGGCCTTTGTGGATTGAGGTGACGTAGGGTCACCCTCAGGTGTATTATGGTAAGTTCAATCAGTGATTTGATGAAAAGTTAAAGGTTCAAACGGTTGAGATGTTTGATCGGGAGTTGACTTTGTTGATATCGAGTTCGAATTTCGATTATGAGAGTTGGTATAGCTCCGTTGTGTCATTTTGAACTTGCATGCAAAATTTGACGTCATCCCGTGTTGATTTGATATGGTTCTGCGTGAGTTGCAGAATTTTGAAGTTCAGAAGTTAATTAAGTTTGATTTGAGGTGTGATTCGTAGTTTTGATATTGTTTGATGTGATCCTCGAGCAGGTCCGCCTTATGTTATGGGACTTGTTGCTATGTTTCGACGGGGTCTCGGAGGCCTCAGGTGTGTTTCGGATGAGCTATGGGCTCATGCTTTAGAGTTGTTGGTTTCTAGTGTGACTGTTGCTCTTCACAATTGCGAAGATGAAACTGCAACCGCGAAGTGATTCTGGGAGCTCAATGTTTTGTCCATCGCATTCCGAATGTGGGCACGCGATTGCGAAGGTCCAGCTGGCTTTGGTCCGCGTTCGCAACGTGTCTTCCACATTTGAGTAGAGATAGAGCTGGAAGGGGCATCAGATTCGTTCTTCGCATCCGCATCAATGGGTTCGCAATTGCATAAGCAGAGGTCGCTAAGGTTCCCGTTTGCGGCTGTGTTTCCGCAATCGCATAATATTATTTTTTACAGCCTTCATTTTGTTCTTCGCGATCGCGAGTAATGTTCCGGGATCTCGTTGTGATATATCTGGGCAAAATATAAGAGTACTCTATTTCGAGGGTTTGGCCATTTTTATCATATCTTGAGTTGTAGAGCTCAAATTTGAACGATTTTTGAGGGGTTCTTCACGTGTTGGATTGGGGTAAGTGATATTTACCCTGATTTGATTTTTATGTCATGATTTTATCTTTGTTTTTATCCTTTAAATTAGTGGTTTGAGTTGGGATAAATGAGAATTTTGGGAAAACTGTCAAATGTGTAATATGATGATTTGAAGGACGAATTAATGTCGGAATTCGATAATGTCGGGTTCCGAGGTGCGGGCCTGGGGTTGACTTTTAAGTTTTTAGTTAATAACCAAAGTTTTATTATCCAAAATTTTTTCTTATGAGTTTTAATTTATGTTATGAAATTATTTTGGCTAGATTTGAGCCGTCCGAATGTTGTTTCACTCGAGAAGGTCATTTTAGAGTATCGGTCTAGCTTTGTCGAGGTAAGTATATTGCCTAACCTTGTGTGTCGGAACTATCCCTTAGGATTTGATTCGTCTGTGCTATTGTGTAATGTGAAAGCCGTGTACGCGAGGTGATAAGCAGGTACTCGGGTTTTTCTTTTTGTAGAAATTTGACCGTTTAAGGATCTTAGGTTCTTATGATCATTAAAAATGAAGTTGTCTTATCATGTTAAATCCTCATTTACTAAATTCACCCTCACGTGTCTTATTTTGAATTGATTGATTCATGTTCTACCCTTGTTGCCAGTAAATTCTTATATGCCTTATTTGAAGTTGTCCCCTCTTTTATTGCCATGTTGTCTTTTCCGTAGTTTAACCTTAATTGAAGTGATTGTTGTCCTTTCTGTAACTTCTTAACCTTAATTGAAGTTTTGTTATCCCTTTCATTATTGACTTATCCTTATTTGAAATATGTGATTTATGCTAGCTCTCTTATCGTTAAGTTGTACTTATGTGGAATCTTTGTTACACATATTCTCTCCCCTTGTTGAAACCATTATTGCCGATGGTGTATTTCATTGTGAGCTCGTTCTTCCGTTTCTTTGTATTATGTAGTTCTTGTGTTGATTTATTTATCGTACTCACATATTATTGTGGTTGCTATTATCGTACTCAGTGTTGTTGAGTTAAGGGCTATGCGTGGTTGTGGTATTGAAAGTTTTTTGAGAATATGTTGTGGCATATGGGAATATGTGGTGAAATTCATTATATTGTGTTGTTATAATTTGGAACACATGGTATTGTTGAGAGGATTGTCGGGATGTTCGCACGTGAATTGTCCATGCTATTGTTATTATTCATATTTGCACAAGCGGCATGACAAGGTGGGCTATATATGTGGGTTTGCGCATGTGGCGAGACAAGGTGGAGAATATTATTATAAGCGTGCGCCGAGACAAGGCGGGCATTTACTTTATTATTGCGCATGTGGTCAGACAAGGTGGGCTATGTCAGGATATGATTTGTGATGACTTATGATGGCCTAGGAGCATTGTTATTGACGATATTTGTGTAGTGGTGTGCCTATCTTGTGTGAATTATACATTATACATTTTGTGATGATTGTTTCCTATGTGTTATTCCTTGCCTTTACTCTTACTTGTTGACTTGAGTTATGATAGAAAACTTGCACAAGCATACACGTAATTAATCACCCATATCGGTTTAAGATGATGAACCCTTATGTTGTTGACCATTTACATGTACACTCATTTACTTGTCTTCTATGAGGAAGTTTTTTTCACGTGAGTTGCCTGTGTGGTCATGATTCATTATTATTGCTGGCACGTGAGTTGCCGTGCCGATTCTAGATTGTCACTCGCTTGGCATGTGAGTCGTCCGTGTGGTTATGAATTGGAATGTGGGCACGAGATGCCAAGTTATTACGGTTCACGAATTGGGATACCGAGAGATGTGATTATGAGGTGAAGTACCCCGAGAAATCCTTGAACAAATTTTGTGTTAAAAGCGATTTGTCTTATTGAGTTGTTACTTATTTCCTTTACTTGGTTTCACCGGACTCAATCTGAGTTCAGCTTACTCTACAGAATTATTACTTGTTTGCCCCTGTTGCTAATCGTTGCTTCTAGTGTTTTATTGCGAGTATTATTTTTGTTATCATGCTTAGTTTTTTATTGACATTGTTTTCCTGTTAGTTCCACATACATACTTGTGCAGGTTATTTATTTAGTAAGTGTCTTGATTGTTCCTCATCACTATATCACCGAGGTTAGTCTTGATACTTACTGGGTACCGTTGTGGTGTACTCATGCTACGGTTTCTACATATTTTTGTGTAGATCCAGGTAATTCGGAGTTGGTTGATCCCTAGTTAGTTGTTCGAGCTTTGCTGTGGAGGCTCAAGGTATACCTGTCGTCGCGTTCGCAAGCCTCGGAGTTACCTTTTGATATTGTACTTGTACTGTCTAATTCTTTTCTAGAATAGTTGTACTTAGAAGGTTTTTCTAGTAAACTCAGTAGATCTTATGACTTGTATCACCGGTTTTGGATATTGTATTGCACTCGAGATTGTTGGTTTACTATAAAAATTTCAGCTCCATGCTTAATAGTTGTTTCTGGTTAAAATTTGTCTTTAATTTAGTAAGTGTTAGGCTTACCTAGTCTTAGTGATTAGGTGCTAGCACGACATCCTACAGAGGAAAATTGGGATCGTGACAAGGCTCTTTCATACCTAGTAAAATAACAGAAGTAAGTATTCAATAAGCTGGTTCTTTTTATTAAGAATAATATTACTAAAAATGTTATTTTATTATTGGTTTCAAGCTTTACTATTGGGATCACAACATCAACTCAATCTAGCGTATCATTTGTGAATAAACAAATTGTAATTATCTTGCTTTTTGTCTACTCCAGTCGTCTGTGTCGAATCTTACCACCTGGCTTATTATCTTCTATATATTGTAGGCTAATCAGCTTAACCAACCTACCGATAACTTCAAGAGCAATTAAGGAGTTATGCATTCATTTTACAAGAAACTGGTAAGCATTCCAAAGAAGGTACATGGCCACTCTTCATCGAGAGAATGGGAAGACAATACATCGAAGAAAACAGTTCCTTAAATAAAGAAGTCAAAAAACCTGATTGACAATGCATACCTAATTTTAGATCTACTTCTTTCTATTTTACTTTGAAGTTAGTCATGCTTCAAGTGATATATTAATTGATTTTGTACACCTTTTTAAAAGTGCAGGAGGCTTAAATAATTATATTCTATTCATGATTTTAACTGCATTACCATTATTTATGCACTTTAACTATAGTATATCTAAAGCCACCACTATTTTTTCAACAAAAAGAGAGCCAAGTTTCTTACTACTTTTGGACTTTGGAAGACACAAACATACTGAAAAGTCAAAATATGCAAAGAATTTTTAATCAATAATTATTTTTTTAAAGTTTTTAGTTAACAACCATTCAAACAAAAAGGAAACATCAAAAGGTAGCCACGGTGGTGAAACAACCATTCAAACAAACAACTAACTCAAAAAGAGTTTCTTTGCAAGACACAATCAAGAAGCAGACATGGTGGTGATCTTCCTTTGCACATTCATATCCAGTTTGGCCAAGCTTATTTTTGGGCCAAAAGTGTTTTTTTAGCCAAAAGTGCTTTTGACCAAAAATTGAAGCGTTTGGCCAGAAGCAGTTTTTGAGAAGCAGAAAAAAGTAGTTTCTTTCCAAAAGTACTTTCTGAGAAGTACTTTTGAAAAAATACACTTAGAAGCAGTTTTCAAAAACTTGGTCAAACACTAATTACTGTTCAAAAGTATTTTTTTAAATTAATTAGCCAAACACAAACTTCTTCTCACCAAAAGCACTTTTTAAAAAAGTACTTTTAAGAAAAGCACTTCTCAAAATAAGCTGATTTTAGAATCTTGGCCAAACAGACTACCAGTCTCACTTAATCAAAGTGCTCTACCATAACTAGTTTTAAAGTTAGTAAATTTGATAAGCAAAATTAACATTTTATTCAAGACTAGACCTATTATATATGTGACTGATTGAAATTACCTGTTGTTTCCTTTTCCTCTCAAGCTCTGCCTGCAAGTTCAAAAAGCAAAAAAGAAAACAAGAAAATTCTTTATGTTCATGATATAATGCTAGGATTCTATAATCCAAGGATATAAACTTATAAATCAATCTGAATGGACAATATCCATATTTCAAAATTAAGGACACTTTTGATAATATATTTACTACTAGGGTATGTTTTAGATGTGCATTTTCTTCTGTTAGCTGGTTCATCTATTATGAGTGTCAATGTTCATGGACAATAAATCATATTCCATCTATTATGCGTTTTCTTGTGCATTTAAGAAGTAATGTCCTGCCATACCCATCACACCCAAGGGCAGATTTGGGCCCGAAGGGGTTCACGCCGCTGAAATATTACACTGTATTTATAAAGCAAAATCTATTTTTTACTTCTATATATTAAGTTTTGAATCCCTTTGACACATACCAAAAGTATAGCTTAGTGGTCAAGGGGGTTCAAAACTTGTATAAGATCGTAGGTTCAATTCCCACTAGCTACAATTTTTTTAATTTTTTTCTTTTTGAACCCCTTCAGGACATCCTCCCTCCGCCACCGATCACACCCGCTAAACAAAACCTGCGAGACGCATACCACTTGTAAGAAACAACTCTAAAAGTGCAAATATACAATACCAATTTGAGATATTGGTAAAAATGAGTGAAAAATATTAAGAATATGAAGAATCTGTTAACAAAATATGAGGCTAATTGTAGTTAGCTGGCTTAGTTACTGTTAATTGTAGTTAGTTAACTAAGAGTAGTTAGTTAGTTAATGACAACTGTATTCAGCTAACTTAAGTTACAACATTGTATATAACTGACAAGCAGTTAGTTATCATGTACACTGTATTCATTCTATGAGAAAAACGGTTTCTTCTCCAGTGATGCTTCTTCGTATCTTCTTCTTATTCTCTCTTCTCCATTGAAGCTTAATCACTAGAAGTTATCATGGTATCAGAGCTAGCGGATTGATCCGAGCTTACTTCGAGCTTGTTTCCTGCATTTTTTTGCCTTTTTTTGCCTAATTGCTTTTGAGTCGCCATTATTGGTGAAACTCATCCTTGAGCAGCTAGGGTTATTTTTTGTTACAATTCAGAATCGTCTCTAAGTTTTGAAGTTCATTTCAATGGCAATTGAAACTACAGACGACGCTACTGATGCTACACACGCAAGAAGAGGCATCAGGATGATTCCAGTTGTAGATCAACACCATCCTATATTTCTTCAACCTAGCGATACTCCCAGGTAGCTCGCTAATTTCGATTAAACTCACAGGACCTGAGAACTATGCTTTATGGAGTAGTTATATGCGAGTTAGCCTACTAGGAAAGAGCAAACTAGGTTTTGTTGATGGTAGGTACTCGAAGGATAAATTTGATTCATCCTTGCATGAACTGTGAGAGAAGTGTAATGTTATAGTCCTTTCGTGGATAATGAATTCAGTTAGCAATGAATTACTAAGTGGTATGGTATATGCTACAAGTGCTCCGAAGGTCTGGTCCGATCTTAAGGAAACTTTTGATAAAGTTAATGGATCGCAAATCCTATATCTTCATAGACAAATAGCCACTTTAAGCCAGGGTATTTCCTCAGTTTCAGTGTATTTCTCAAAGATAAGGGAACTGTGGGCAGAGTTTGATGCACTAATGCTCTGCCCTGGTTGTGGTTGTGAAGAATCTAAAAAAATATGTTGAACATTTTGAATCTCAAAGACTGTTGCAGTTTCTAATGGGGCTAAATGAATCATATGCTCAGTCTAGCAATCAGATTATGATGATGTCCTCAATCCCTTCAATTAATAAGGTATATGCTATGATATTTTCTGAGAAAAGTAGGAGATCACTGACTCCTCCTACACATATTCCTGAGATGAATGAAGGAATATCCTTGTTTAGTAACAATGGAGGCTATAGGGGTACTAGTTCACATGGGTCTGGTAATGGTGTCATGTATAACAACAAGGGAGGATCATCTAGTTCAGGAGCATGTTATAGAAACAAGAAGAATATCCTTTACTGTGACTATTGTCACTTCAAAGGGCATACCAGAGATACTTGCTACAAATTGGTGGGATATCCAGCAGATTTCAAATCTAAGAAGAAGATTCCATCTGTCAATTATGCTAAGGACAATCATTCTAATAGTGATGTCAACTCTGCTTCTATGGGTGAAATTATTGGTTTAATGGCTAACATGGCTAGAAATGCAACACTTAGCCAAGTTCACAATCAGAATGTTCAAGCAGGACTAACAGGACTTGCAGGGATTCCACAGTTTACTCAGGAGTAATACACTCAAATTCTGCAGATGCGTGGCAAAGGCAGTGAGATTGGTAGTTCATCTGAGAATGCAGGTATAGCAAATGCAGCCATGACTACCAGTGAAGACCTAATTAAGTGGATAGTGGATTCCGGAGCAACAAATCACATGGTTAATGACAAACAAATCTTAACGGAGAATAGTGAGTGTGATAAGTCTAAAGAGTGCAGAGTTCATTTGCCTACTGGAGAGACAGTCATTGTTAATCACATAGGCTTTACTTATCTTTTCCCTGGTCAAAAGATAACTAATGTGCTGCACATACCTGGATCCAACTACAATCTCCTATCCGTATCAAAGTTAACAAAAGAACTAAAGTGTGTAGCCATGTTCTTTCCTGATTTCTTCATTTTTCAGGATCTCTTCAGTGGCAAAGTGAAGGGGATTGGTAGAGAAGACAGTGGTCTCTATGTGTTCAACCACAGTAGCAAACTTCAGGTGAATTCTGCTGTAATATCTATCAAACTTCAGGTGGATTCTGCTGAAGTACTTCAGGTGGATCGCAAACTTCAGGTGGATTCTACTGTAATACATAGCAAACTTCAGGTGGAATCTGCTGAAGTACTTCAGGTGGATTGCAAACTTCAGGTGGATTCTGCTGAAGTACTTGTGTCTCAGGGTCGCAAACTTCAGGTGGATTCTGCTGAAGTACCTGTGTCTCAGGGTAAAGGTGTCTTAAATTCTGTTGCTGCAAATACAATAACTGGCAGTAGACTGAGTGTAGATCTTTGGAACAAAAGACTAGGGCATGTGCCACTTACTACTTTGAGGAAGATGAAATTTTTNCCATTTCTTTCAAGTAATACTGTCTCTACTACTTGCTTTCACACTATTCATGGTGATGTATGGGGACCTTACAAAGTTCCTACTCATGATGGTAGAAGGTATTTTCTAACCTTAGTTGATGACCATTCCAGATATACTTGGATCTTTTTACTTCCTTCGAAGGGTGACGTAGTTGTAGTGATGAGAAACTTTTTACTCATGGTCCAGAATGTTTTTTCTTGTTATGTGAAAGTGTTTAGGTCTGACAATGGTTGTGAATTCTTTAATTTACAAATGACAGTATTACTGTAGTCTTTTGGAATCATTCATCAAAGTTCTTGTGTCTACACTCCTCAGCAAAATGGAGTTGCTGAAAAGAGACACAGATATATCTTAGACACTGCAAGAGCCTTGAGGTTCCAAGTCTCAGTTCCTCTAAGGTTTTGGGGAGAATGTGTTCTGGCTGCTGTTTATGTGATCAATAGACTGCCTACACCTACTCTTCAA
>MDKI01236514.1:0-24245 GCA_005239505.1 Nicotiana paniculata | reverse complement strand
AGTGCATGGTTGCATGTGATCGATGCGAAGACTTCATACAATGTTTTGCTTGGAAGGCCTTGGTACATGAGAATAAACTAGTTCCATCTACCTACCATCAATGTTTAAAATACTACGAGGGTGAAGTCGAGAAGAAGATAGTTGCTGTTGATGATCCATTCACCGAGGCAGAGTCACACTTCGCCGATGCAAAGTTCTACTTGAAGAACCGCATTGTGAAGGATCTAAAGGTTGATGATGGCATGAAAAGCAAGAATGACAAGCCCATAACCAAAAGAGTTGAGGTGACTATTGGTAAAGCCAAAGCCGTTACTGAGGAGGTACAACTCAAAGTAAATAAATATCATAGAGGGGATATTGCATCTTATAGCAAGAAAGTAAGTCCTAAGCTCCAATATGTCCTAAAAGGAAGAAAGACGAGGGCAAATCATGTAATCTCCAAACCAACACGCTAAAGGAGTTAACTCTTTCGGTAAAATGAATTGAGACTGTAAAGTTGTCCTCGAAGCCTCTTGCAGGGTTTGTAGCCCAAAATCGTTTGCAGAATGTTGCACTCCCTACAAAGCGAACAGATGAAGGTTTTGATCCTAACGCTTACAAGTTATTTGCGAAAGCTGGATACAATCTCGATGAGCCGTCAAAGTTAGGGAAGCTCCCATCAGAATCTGCAACGAGGAAACCACGTGAAGGTTTGGGATACAAGCAACCGTCACCAGTGCGAATCTCAATAAGGAGGGCGAGTAGCAATTATATCACCGTAGAAAATGAATCTGCCGCTTCTAACAGGCCTTCCGTCTTTGACCGACTTGGAAAATCAACTATAAGAACTTCCGTATTTGAGATATTGGGTCCATTAAAGAAGGGGAATAAATTCCAGAGAAATTATCAAAATACAAGAACACCCGCTTCACCCAAAATTCAGAAGATCTCTAAAAATTTCCAAAATCTGGTTCCATCTAGAATGAAGCGGCAAACAAAATTCATGGTTTCGTGTGATGAAGTACTGAAGGTGAAGCCATACACTGTGGTCTACACTAAAGAATGTGATGAAGACGAAGAAAGTGTGGGTTCTTCGTATCATGTTACTGCACAAAGCGAACATGGTGTTTTATCTTTAATGGAGGATGATGAGAAATTGGATGATGTTTCACCATGTTATCACATATCCTTTAACGACGGGGACCCTCAAGAAGATGAACATGTGAAAGGTGCTCCCCCATAACTTGAAGAAGGGGTGAAGGCAAAGGTTGATGCCTTAAAATAAGTTAACCTTGGCACTGATGAAGAACCAAGACCCACCTACCTAAGTGCTTTACTAGAAATTGACGAAGAAAGCACTTACATTGAATTACTCAAAGAGTTTAGGTATGTCTTTGCTTGGAGTTACAAAGAAATTCCTGGATTGGACCCTAAAGTGGCAGTCCATCACCTTGTGGTCAAGAATGGCGCTCGTCCTGTTAAGCAAGCTCAAAGGCGCTTTATGCCGGACTTGGTTCCCTTGATTGAAATCGAAGTTAACAAATTCATCGAAGCTGGATTTATTCATGAAGTTAAATACCCAACATGGGTTTCAAGTATTGTCCATTAAGGAAGAAAAATGGCCAGATTCGAGTGTGCGTTGACTTTAGGGATCTTAACAATGTGTGTCTGAAAGATGAGTTCTCTCTTCCCATTCCAAAACTAATGATCGATGCTACTACTGGGTACAAGGAAATGTCATTTATGGACGGTTCATCAGGCTATAACCAAATTAGCATGGCGCCAAAAGATGAAGAGCTTACTACATTCCGTACCCCCAAGGGTATTTATTGCTACAAGGTATGCCTTTGGATTGAATAACGATGGTGCTACTTACCAAAGAGCTATGCAGAATATCTTTGATGAACTTCTCCACAAGAATGTCGAATGCTATGTTGATGACTTAGTGGTGAAATCAAGAAAGAAAAGCGACCACTTGAAAGACCTGAGAATGGTGTTTGAGTTGCTCCGAAGATACCAACTTAGGATGAATCCATTAAAATGCGCCTTTGGAGTTACCTCAAAAAAGTTCCTGGGTTTCATTTTCCGACATCGGGGGATTGAAATAGATCAAGCTAAAGTAGATGCAATCTTGAAAATGCCTGAGCCCCGCAATATTCATGAATTGAAAAGTCTGCAAGGAAAGCTAGCATACCTTAGGAGATTTATCTCAAACCTAGCTGGGAGGTGCCAACCATTCAGCCGTCTTATGAAGAAAGGTGTCCCTTTCAAATGGGACCAAGCGTGTAGCAATGCCTTTGAGAGCATTAAATCCTACTTGATGAAGCCTCCAGTTTTGGCAGCCCCTATACTTGGAAAGCCGTTGATACTATACATTTCAGCACAAGAAAGGTCTGTTGGAGCGCTGTTGGCCTAAGAAAATAGTGAAGGGAAAAAAAAATCCCTTTACTACTTGAGCAGGATGATGACATCAAATGAGCTGAATTATTCGCCAATTGAAAAGTTATGTCTGGCGTTAGTCATTTCAATCCAAAAGTTGAAGCACTACTTTCAAGCTCATGATGTTCGTTTGGTTTCTAGAGCAAATCCCATCAAGTTTGTGATGTCAAAACCTGTCCTTAGTGATCGACTAGCAAGGTGGTACCTCCAGTTTCAACAATTTGAAATCGTGTATATCCCACAAAAGGCTATAAAAGGACAAGCGTTAGCGGACTTCCTGGCAGATCACTCTATACCTAATGATTTGGAGCTAACTGAAGAACTACCTGATGAGGACGCCATGGTCATTGAAGTTCAGCCTCCATAGAAGATGTACTTTGATGGTGCTGCACATCGCGGAGGAGCTGGTGTTGGCGTAGTATTTGTCACTTCTCAAGGTGAAGTTCTGCCCTACTCTTTTACGTTGACGCAAATCTTCTCTAACAACGTTGCTGAGTATCAAGCACTAATACTTGGGCTTGAAATGACTGTCGAAATGAAGCAGTTGCAATTGCAAGTCTTTGGTGACTCTCAGTTAGTGGTCAATCAGCTTCTGGGTAGTTACGAGGTCAAGAAGCCTGAACTACGCCCATATCATGATTACGCAAAAAAGTTAATAGAGTGGCTCGGTGATGTGACTATTCAGCATGTGCCAAGGAAAGAAAATAAGAAGGCTGACGCTTTAGCTGCCCTAGCTTCATCATTTACCCTGCCTGATCAAGCACAAGTTATTGTCTGCCAAAAATGGGTAGTATCGTTGCCAAATGAGGCTGAAGGTGAAGAAAATGAACTCAAGCATCTTGTCGTTGTTTCTGAAGTTGAGAAAGAAGAATGACGACAACCCATTATCGACTACTTATGCTATGGGATACTTCCAGAAAATCCGAGGAGAAGGACTGAAATCAGTCGTCGTGCACCTCGCTTCCTTTACTACAAAGATACTCTATACAGAAGGTCGTTCGGGGGAGTACTCTTGCGATGCTTAGGGGAAGAAAAAGCACTCCAAGCTTTGTAAGAGGCACATTCTGGGGTATGTGGGTCACACCAGTCTGGACCAAAGCTCCACTTCCATATAAAAAGGATGAGATATTATTGGCCAACGATGGTAAAAGATTGCTTGGACTACGCTCGAAGATGCAAGGCTTGTCAATTCCATGCGAATTTTATTCATCAACCTCCTGAAATGTTGCACCCGACTGTTGCATCCTGGCCGTTTGACGCTTGGGGATTGGATGTTGTGGGACCACTGCCAAAGTCCTCTAGTGGGCACCTATACATCTTGGCTGCAATTGACTACTTCTCAAAATAGGTTGAAGTTGTTGCTCTTAAGGAGGTAAAGAAGGAAATGTCACAAGTTTCATCCAAGTAAACATAATCTATTGCTTTGGCATTCCTCGTTACATAATAACAGATAATGGAAAGACATTCGATAATAGGTTGATGAACAAGGTTTGTGATCTCTTTGGGTTCAAGCAACGTAACTCTTCGATGTACAACGCTGCCGCCAATGGTCTAGCTGAAGCATTCAACAAAACTCTATGCAACTTGCTAAAGAAAGTCGTCTCCAAATCCAAACGAGATTGGTATAACCGTATGGAAGAAGCTCTATGGGCATATAGGACGACCCACCTCACACCAACACAAGCGAATCCGTATTCACTCGTTTATGGATTCGAAGTCGTCTTTCCACTTGAGCGTCAGATACCTTCATTACGACTAGCTATTCAAGAAGGGATCACTGATGAAGAAAATGCTCGAATTCGATTAGCAGAGTTGGAGGCTCTTGATGAGAAGAGGTTGGAAGCTCAACAAAGTCTTGAATGTTATAAAGCTCGATTGTCTCGCGCCTTCAATAAAAGAGTTTGCTCGAGGTCCTTTAAAGTAGGAGATCAAGTCCTTGCCATAAGAAGACCCATTATTACTTCCCATAAACCTGTAGGGAAGTTCACTTCAAAATGGGATGGGCCATATGTCGTGCAAGAAGATTATTCAAGTGGGGCTTACTAGTTGGTTGATGTAAAGGGCATGAGAATCAACCCTATCAATGGCAAGTTTTTGAAGAAGTATTATCCTTGATGTGCCACGCTCCTTGACGCATGAGCCTAAACTGTATGATGGAACGCTCCTTGACGCATGAGCCTAAACTGCATGTTTGAATGCTCCTTGACGCATGAGCCTAAACTGCATGTTCCTACACTCCTAGCCTACATGAGTCTAAATTGTGTACGGCCCACCTAAAATTAAAAAAAAAGTCCGCTAGGTTGAAAACCTCGAAAGAGGCGACCCAGGCAAAAGTTAGGACATATAAAAAAAAATCCGCTAGGTTGAAAACCTCGAAAGGTGTAGCCTAGGCAAAAGTTAGGACATATAAAAAAAATCCTCTAGGTTAAAAACCTCGAAAGGGCAGCCTAGGCAAAATTTAGTACAAAAAAAAATTAATAAATAAAAAAATACCCATTCTGAACTACGGTATGACTTGATCCTCTTCACCGAGGTACGTAGCCAGCTTAGAGTTTCATTCTGAGTTCAGTCACATAAGTTCAAAAAATACATAGTGCCCTAATTGTTGTTCGAATGAAGTACGAAAGCACGTTTAATCAACACTTGAAAATCAAGTTGAGATATCATTCCTCTGTTAAGCTTTGGATCCAATTTGATTTAGAGGGGGCAAGTTGCTATGTCGAAATGGTGTCTTCATTGAAATGATGACAATATTTGCATCAAAGTCTGGGGATTCGCTATGTATTCATGTTCGCATAACCTTCAAATTTTTTAGACTTCATATTCAATCACTGCCAAAAAAAAGGAAGGAAGAGAAGAAAGGCATCAAAAGGGAACACAAATATAAGAAGAAAGATTCCTTGGCACAATGCTTCAAATTCAGTGAGACTTGAACCCAAGATGTTTAGTGAGAATGGAGATCTTGAGTTTTGATTGATAAAAAGAAAAACGTCTTGTGATTTCGAGGCCTCCATACCAAAACATAAAAGTTTTGGCAAAGTCGCGCCAATTCGAAACTATTGGTATATCAAAATTTTATGTTTGCTTCAAAATATTAGTTGAAACTATCATTAAGGTATTAAATCCTACATTTTGGAGATGTTTTATGTTTTGAAGTCTTGTTTTCATAAAATCAAACGGTTCATGATTTCGACATTCCTACACCAAGATATAATTTTTTTGGTGAAGCTGCACAAATCTGAAACTATCAATGTGTCGGAATCTAAAGTTAGATTCAAAATAATATCTGGGATGATTCTCAAATTATTGGATTCTGAATTTTTGATATATCCTAGATCTCGAAGTCTATTTTCCATAAAATCAAGCGGTTCACGATTTTGATATTCCTACATTAAGATATAAGAGTTTTGGTGAGTCGCGCAAATCTGAAACTATCAACGTGTCAGAATCTAAAGTTAGATTCAAAATAATATCTGGGACGATTCTCAAATTTTTTTATTCCAAATCTTGGATATGCCCTATATCTCGAAATCTATTTTCCATAAAATTAAGCGGTTCATGATTTCGACGTTCCTACACCAAGATATGAATTTTTTGGTGAGACTGCGCAAGTCTGAAATTTTCAACGTGGTGGAATCTAATGTTAGTTTCAAAATATTACATGCGGCGATACTGAAGGTGTTTGATCCCGAATTCTGTACATCTTTTAGATTTTGAAGTTTAATTTCCAAGAAATCAAATGGTTTATAATGTCGATGTTTCTACACCAAGATACGAATAATTTGATGAGACTGCACAAATCTGAAATTTTCAGCGTGGTGCAATATAAAGTTGGTTTTAAACTGTTGTCCGAGACAATTCTGAAAGTACTTTTTTTAAAGGTTTTCGTTACGAACTTTTAAAGGTGTTCGTCTCGAACTTTTAAAGGCATTCAGATTTTTAAGTTCTTTGTTCCGAACTTTTAAAAGGCGTATGTTTCGAACTTTCAAAGATGCTTGTGAAGGTGCTCGTGGAAAACTTTAAAGAGTCCCCACCGCCGACTTTTAAAGATTTCTACCACGAATTTTTAAGAGCCTTCATTGCGTTCTTTTAGAGGTCTTCACGAGCTTTTAAGGATCTTTATTCGAACTTTTAAGGGTCTTCGCCATAAATTTTAAAGGTCTTCATCGTGAAGTTTTATGATTTTCCACCGCAAATTTTAAAGGTCTTCACGAGCTTTTAAGAATCTTTATGCGACTTTTAAGGGTCTTCGCCGTAAATTTTAAAGGTTTTCATCGTGAACTTTTATGGTTTTCCACCGCAATTTTTAAAGGTCTTCACAAGCTTTTAGGGATATTTATGCGAACTTTTAAGGGTCTTCGCCACAAATTTAAAAGGTAAGGGTCTTCGCCACAAATTTAAAAGGTCTTCATCGTAATTTTTTATGAGATTCGCAGCAAATTTTTAAGCTCTTCATCGCGAACTTTTAAGGATCTTTGCCACAAATTTTAAAAGGTCTTCATCGTAAACTTTTGTGATTTTTCAGCGCAAATTTTAAAGGTCTTCATGAGCTTTTAAGGATTTTTATGCGAACTTTTAAAGGCCTCCGCCATCAATTGTAAAGGTCTTCATCTCGAATTCCTAAAGTACTTCATAGTTTGACGAAGTTACTTACACTATCTAAAAAGAAAAAAAGAGACAAAAAAGTTACAAAAAAAAAGCACAAAAAAAGAAGAAGAAATTACCTTTGTGTTAATGCCTCGAAGACTCAAAATGGTTTGAGAACGTTTGAATTGGTGCTAATTAAGCAAAGAATATACGAGCTTATATAGATTTCCGAAGGCAGCTATCGAGAACAAATTTTCGATGTGGGATGATCATTGTAATTTATCTCCTATTTGAATTAAGTTAACCATTGGCGGTGACAGTAGTCCCTCGATGTCCAAAGCTATTTTGGTTATCACAATCATAATTGGAGACAAAGTACTAGGAATTGTCAATTTGAAAGAAGTGAAAATATGAAGATTACGTGGAGAAAGTGGAGTTGAGCTATCTAAATTTATATTTAATCATTACAAGTAAAGGGAGTATTTCTTAGTTAATTGCAATTCCAAGTATCAAAATTTTAACAGTTTTCTTGAAAAAAAGAGGTTACAATTTTCGTGGTAACTTCAAGCCTAATATTTGGGCTCGCCAACTTACACTTCGATAAGTCTTGAAGTAGGGGGTATTTGCAAGCATATAAAATTTATTGGATTCAAATTCAATGAATAATTTGGATTATATTATAAATATACTAGTCCAAATAAATATTATGGACTAATATAATTGAGTTAAGTCTAATATATATATGGACTAAATAAATAAATCTTAATCCATTAGGCTAACTCATTTAATTGCGCTAAAGCGATTAGCCCATTTCATTAAGCCCAAAATGTCATTTTTCCTAGAGGCCCATTTTGGTGCCACGTGTCAAATGACGTGGCACGCCAAGTCAAACGGAAGAGCCAATAGGATCGTGCCACGTGTCAAAATGACAAGGCATGCCAAGCCAAATTAAAAGGCCAATGAAACCGCGCCACGTGTGCAAATGACATGTTCTAGCCAATCAAATATGGTCATGTCACACTTTAATTTGATTGGTCAGAAAAAGTTTGTTCTTATCACAACTCCTCCCTTCTACAACTATAAATAGCGGTATTCATAACCCAAAAATACACCAGAAGTTATAACAAGAAGCAAGAGGGAGCTCGTGGATCAAATGCTGCGGATTTCTCTAAAAGTTACAAACATTCAAGTGTTCTAAGGATTAAAAGATCAAGACAAAGATTCAAGAACAAGCTGCAAGCCCTTGGATTAAAAGTACGTCAGGATCAAGATCAAGCCTCAAGCACTTGGATTAAAATAAAATAAAATTCAAGATTAAGCTCAAAAGCTCTTTTATTTACTGTTGAAAAGAAGAATCAGAGGATTCATAAGGATTGTAACACTCAAATATCTGAAATAAAATACTACGATTGTTGCGATATTTTTCGGTCTTGATTTTATTTTCTCGACGCAATTTATTATCTACAGTCGGGCTAACGGATTCCAGATATTAAATAATTATACACAAAAAAATAACTTTTCACATATTGAAATATCATAAAGAATTCTCTTTAATCAACGTTGCCAAGGAATTCAAATGTCTATAATGTTTTATACTAGTAATTTTTATGTCACTAGTAAGTAGTAACTTACTTTAGTATTTACCATTTTTATGTTCTTGTTCTTGTTCTTAAAATAATTATGTAGTAAAATATCCAAAGAGCTAAACAAAGGAATATGACAGTACTACGAAAAAAATTACAACAAGAGTGACTTGTTAAAGTAAGTTTCTTTAGTTTCAGTTATACAACAACAACAAAAAAAGCTACTATAAAAAATTAAAATTCTAAGAAAAAGGATTACCATAAAATAAAACTACTACTTTAAAAATTCAAAACGCTTAATAAGGAGAAAAAGAAAGGCGTCCAATTCTAAATTTTTCATAGTAACTGACAATTATTTTCTCTTTTATGAGATCAAGGTGAAGAGTTCTTTGTCCAAATAAATGTATTGTCTTATGATTCAAATGGCTAATTAATGGAGTTAATTGGAATTTACTCAATCAACAATATAATTATACATGTCATGAATCGGTCATGTTAAAGGGTTATCAATTCTAATTTCATTTTTTTTACTAAAATTTTGTTAATACATATGTTAGATCAAGTTAATTGAATTCCAAAACATCTTATGATGAAAAAGTTCTTTGATTACAAAAAAAAAAAAATACAATAAATCTCGTAAGAAAAACTAATATTTGTTATAAAACAATAAAAGAAAAAGAAGAGTATTGCAGAGAAAAGTAGAAAGAGAAATCTTATTGATTTCGAGATGAATTACAATGAAATAGAATTCTTCTATTTATATGAACAAAGTGACTTAGCCACAAAGTAACAAACCCTAAAATCTCTCTAAAATATAAACATTCACCTCAAATATAATTCTATTTATAATACTCCCCTTGAATGTCTATTCAATAGATAATGTGACTCGTTAAAACCTTAACTAAAACAAAACTCAGTGGAAAAAAAATCTAGTGAAGGAAAAAGAGTACACATGTTTGGAAATACGTTTTTTAGTTGCCTCATTAAAAACCTTGCAAAGAAAATTCTAGTGGGATAAAACCTTAAAACGAAAAAAGAATATAACATGTATTAACTCGCCCCAGTGAGAGCATCAATCCACATCTTTGAGCCTCCCATTTCAATCTTGTGCATTATCTTCACAAGATTATTGGTATAAATTTATATTGGAATCGTCATTTCAATATCTTTACATAGGGGGAAAGACTCTTACTATCGTATTATCATGTTTATCGTTATAGCAAGATATATATGTCCACAAATGCACTTAGGATGTGGTAATTTAGGACCAAAAAATTCTCCAAGAATTGTATATGCTATCAACATTTTAAATTGTTCATGGATTGTCATATAAGTATAGTCAAATAAGCCATATAAATAGACTTTAGATTTATATCAAATTTTAATGTCATGCCAGACATATAAGTTACATGAAAGTGACTGCACACACCATTGACTTTATACTTCCGAATGTTTGAACTACATGTCCAAAACTACATGTCTTTCATATGAAACCAATTTTTTTCGAATTTTGTCTCTTTCATTTGGCCAATATTTTTGTGTCTGTAATCGACAAACTTAAGATCTTCATATATACTTAGCGCTATCATAGATGTCGTCAACGAATATTTTATATCGGTTCCAACATTCTTTCATAAAGACATAATATAGAGATCTCTTCATTCACATTTTCAGGTACCTAAAACACTCCTGAGATTTTATGAAGTGTTATGTCATGTGATATTTTAGATCACTTTCCTCCTTATTATGATCATTTGCTCATCTTCTTAATCAAAATTTTTTATTTGAAACTGATTTGTCTATACACTTTAAGTGTATCATAGACTTTGTCCTTGTAAGACTTATACTAATAAGAGCATTTACAGTAATAATATAATTACTTTCTTTGGGTCTGCAAATGCATCTGGCATACTTTACAATATATTGCAGATGAATTATACCTTCAAGTTCATATTATTTTATTCGAGAATTTATATATACAAATAATAATTCATTCCACACAACTTTTTCTCAACTACTTATCATGTCTCTCCCCCATGTTAGAAAAGCTAACTTGCTTGCTCAGCTTTGAAAATCCATCTTTGTGCATTATGGTGTTAATCAGAATATACACCACACATCAGTAACAATAAGATGAAATTATTTGGTTATTGACCCTGAACCACTTGTTAGGGGAGAATGAAATATAGTTTCATATATGACGTATATCAAACTGATATAGATAACTTTGTTCTCATAAGAAATTGTCTAACAGTTAAGTGGAGGCATTAAAAATTATTTTGCTAAACCAATCGTGATGTAAACCAACTTATCAAGATGAACTATCTCTGAAATTATGCTCTAAATTAAATTATTGAGCAAGTTACCTCGCAAAACACTAGGTTGCAGTTACTAATAATCGCACATGTAACCATCTCATAGATGTATCTTATGTACTATACATGGTAGGTGAATGGGCCCATATTCACCTTTGATATTTTCATCATTCATGGGATTCAATCCAAATTTTAGTTAGTGTGTTAGTTAATGAAAACAAGAAATATAAGAGAAGTCATAAAAAACTTTCTAGTTCTTTAATATTTACCAATATGAATTCTCTTTTACTTTTTCACATCATACTTAATTAACATAGCTAGACCAATTATACCAACTAGATAAATTATCTATAACGCCCCAACCGATGGTTTTGAGCTCTACCGCGTCATTCAGCGGTTTGAGGCCTTGAGTAACTTCACTTCAGGTATTATGACTTGCACGTGTGGTCGGAATTGAATTTCGAAAAGTTCGGAGTTGATTCTAATAGAAAATTCTCATTTCGGAAGCTTTAAGTTGGAAGAATTGGCTAAGGTTTAACTTTTGAGTAGATGACCTCGAAATCAGGATTTGAAAGTTCCAACAGATTCGTATGATGATTTTGGACTTGGGTGCATGTCCAGATCGATTTTGGGTGACCCGGGAGCGTTTCAGTGCTTATTGTGGAAAGTTAGCATTTTGGAAGAATTTAATAAATTTGGATTAAAGTGTATTTCCATGTTATCGATGTCTTTTTGGGATACGAGCCTGAGAATAGCTTTGTATGGTGATTTGATCTTAGGAGCGCGTCCGAATGTAGATTTGGAGGTCTGTAGGTCATTTCAGGGTCATTTGGCAAAAGTTGGAAATCTGAATGTTTTTGAAAAGTTTAACCAGCAGTGGACTTTTTAATATCGGGGTCAGACCTCGATTCCGGAAGTTGGAAAACGTCTGTGATGTCATTTGAGACTTGTGTGCAATATTTGAAGTCGTTCTGGATTGATTTGATATGTTTCGACACAAGATATAAAATTTGGAAATTTATAAGTTTGAATCGAGGCGTGATTCGTGATTTTGATGTTTTTGATGTGGTTTGAGGCTTCTACTAAGTTCGTACTGTGTTTTGGGACTGATTTTTATAATTGGACGGGGTCTCGGGTGCCTCGGGTGTGTTTCAGAGATATTTGGGTTGTGTCGTGCTCTTATTTGATGTTTCAGCGTCTTTTCTTTGGGCATAAAGGGCACTATATTTAGCAAACGACCTTTGATTTGTGATTGGATTGAACCATTAGATATGTGTCGTAATTACGGAGCCATAGCAATAGAAATCGTCGAATTTCGATATCGTATGAGGGAGTTTGGCCCATTTTCGTGTCGAACAAAATTGTTGGTTTCTAGTGCGAAGCTTTGTTCTTCGTGAACGGGAAGAAGGATTTCTCGGTCAACGCAAAAAATAGCTCTTCGCGAACACGAAGGCGGTGAAGAAACTCATCTGGACAGTGTTTTAAATCGAGAATTTTAGTATTTTGGGCATTTTCGCGGCGTTGTTCTTGTCTCAACAAGGGGGTAAATATTTGACCTTTTTTTTAATGTACCTCCATGATTATTTTCGTTGGTTATTATTTTATCCGTGTTTGGATTGTAGAAATTGAGATTTTGAGCCCCAAAGTTGAGAAATGGTAAATTTTTTATTCGTGGATGAATTGGATGATTTTATGGATATAGACCATATGAGTAATGGGTAATATTTATTTTTCGAAATTTTTTGGAAATCGGGCACGTGAGCCCGATGGTCGACTTTATTGACTTTTCGAGATGAGTTGGGGATTTTAATAAATCGATTTATTATGAGTATTAGAGTATATTTTTATTGGTCACATTGATTGACTAGTTTTGGAGCAACGAGCATCGATTTGAGGTGTTAGAGTGGTGTTGGAGTCGGTTATGGAACTTCGGAACAACGTAAGACACTTGTCGAACTCTGTGAGGGGGAAACTACCCCTAGGCGATGTATTTGATATATGTTACTGGTTGCGGGGTCTACGTACGCACAAGGTGACGAGAGTCCGTGCGTAGCTAAATCCATGTTATTGTCTGGGTAAACTTAGGTTCACACCATGCTATAGTTGTACTATTTGAGATGTCCCTTGTCTATTAAATTCCTTTATTTTACATTACGACTTGAGACTAGACTTGTGAAGAGCGATAGACTCGCTATTGTAGAGATTCAACGGGCTTCGTGATTAACCGTGAATAATTGTACTCCTCTTACGAATTTCTCTTGCGTTATGCATTCTCATCGAAACGTTCCCCCAAAGCTTCTTATAACTCACATGCCCCTTCGTGAGTGGGGTCAAGGACCTGTCAAAGCTTCTTATTCTAATGGGATCGGGTCGTTCGCCTCGACGAGATAGATACATATATGGTTCGTGCCATTCTATCCTCGGCAATACGCACATCTTATGGGATCGGGTCGTTCGCCTCGGCAGGATTGTGTACCATACTCTCATTGAAGCGGTTCGTTCGCATTGGCAATGTAATAGATGTATCTATGGTTATATACTAGATTATGATGGGATCGGGCCTTACACCTCGGCATTTCTATAAAACACATCTATGGAATCGTGCGTATTATTTATCCAAAAAGCCAGTGTATATGAGAGTTTTCCAGATTTGAATTATGACGACCTATCTGGTGAGGTCCATTATTTATTTACATACTCCCGTGGAGGAGGTAACTATTAATCGATAGTTTGAGCTTATTGTTGAGGGAAAAATTGTACCACGTATTCAGGATTGTACCACGTATTCATACTTGTTTATCTCGTTTGATTACTCTACCCTATATATGTTTACTTCTTATTGTATCTGTCTTATTGGACCATTAGCAAGTATCGATGTCGACCCCTTATCACTACTTCTCTAGGGTTAGGTTAGATACTTACTGGGTACGCATTGATTTACGTACACATGCTACATTTGTTGCACTTATTGTGCAGGTATACATATATGTTTCTGGTGGTCCTCTAGGTGCAGAGGTACGGCTGTTGCGGGGACTTTATGGTGTGCTGCAGAGGTACGGCTGTTGCAGGTATACATATATGTTTCTGGTGGTCCTCTAACTTGTATTTCAGACAGATGTTGTATCATTGTTGTACTCATTAATAGATGTTCATGCACTTGTGACATCGGGTTTTAGAGGTTTTTATGGGATTGTTCATTATTGTAGTTCGTGTAAATATTATCAGTTACCCTGTAAATTCTATTTCATACTCCTTAATTAATGAAAATTATGATTTCAAATACTAAAATGAGTAAATAACTTAATCATTCATTGTTGGCTTGCGTGACGATGGTGTTAGGCGCCATCATGACCTTTAGTCGATTTTGGGTCATGATAGCTTGGTATCAGAGAGTTAGGTTGACTTAGGTCTCACGAGTCATGAGCAAGTCTAGTAGAGTCTTGCGGATCGGTACGGAGACGTCTATGCATGTCTTCGAGAGGCTACAGGGCTGTTAGGAGCAATTCCCTTCTTGATTCCTCATTGTGCGATTTGATTCCTTTGAGTCTTATGCCTTTATTTCCTTCCTACTCAATCTTATGCGATGTGAAGCGCTTGTTATCAATTGGGAATCGAGGAATTTTAATAGTACTACAGATGTGGTGCAAGATGTTTCTCCCTGCATATTTGATTGGACCATTGTCGTCACCTTGCAGAAGGATGTTCTGTCGTTTTAGCTCAATATCAGTATTGCCCATGGTTTTGAAGTTGGGCATTGATTGTTATGATGATTCTCGTGTTGGTATCGCACTTTGTTGGTCTAATGGTAGGGTGCTTGTTTATGGATCGCGGCAGTGAATAACTTGAAAGAAGGATTTCTCAGTTCACAGCTTAGAGGTTCGGCATTTAGTTTTGGCAGAGGAAAGGCAATCAGACTATTGATATTCAGTACTTGGTTGATGAAATGACAAGAGTTGGTATTTTCGAGCATGGAGGAATTCTCATTTATGATATGGTGTTGTTGTCCTTGTTTGAATGTATTAAGGTTCGCCGGTGTTATGGCCTCGTTGATTTGCCTACAGGGCAGGGTGCTGCAAAATGGTGCCTGAGAAGCGGTTGTCAGATATAGCGGTGTGTAGCGGTTTCGGGATTGAGTCGGTGTTTCTAATGTTGATGGCTCGAGAAAGATGATCTTCGAGGAGGATTAGAGTTGGTAGAGATTGGTCAGATCAGGTGCCACAAAGATGGATTTTGCTTTGTGGCAGTATTTGGGCAGCGGAGGATAAGGAAGGACATGGTGGAAGGAGTCTCGCGGTGGTTGAATTACTAGTAGGTCAAGTATGAAAAGCATAAGTCGAAAAGTTGCTTAAAGGAGAGGGTTTAACCAAAGTGGGAGAATGGCAGAGTAGCATAGGTTTTTGTGGTAGGATAGCCACACGCCTTGAGGAAAGTATAGAGTAATTTGGGAATCGTGATGGACAGTGATTAGGACAACGGATTTTATTTGTGCAGAGTATCATAGTTTTCTGTGGTAGGATAGCCCCACCATCTACGATTGGATGGCGCGGTTTTCTACTTGTGAGGTTTCTGGCTATTAGAGTAATAGTGGGCTATTACGACTAAGGAAAGAAAACATCAGCGGTAATTCGAGCAAACGATTTGAGGAACGTGTGTTATATTTGGCCTTATCGATTCATGTTCAGGTTTTGGGAAGACTCAGAGTTATGCTTCTTGAGGGAGTTATGTACAAGGAAACGAATTTGGTCGGGTGCTTCTTTGATAGGGTGTTCACGTGCTAGCAGCGCACTAGAGTTTGGCTTATATTCGGGGTCAAGTTAGAGTGGATGGCTCTCAACAGTGGTCCTACTGGGTTCAAGAACATAAGCGCAGTGCCTAAGAACTTGGAGTGTTCTGTGTTGTCATCGGGTATGCGGTGCAGTATTGGAGTAAAGCAAGAAATAGTTTTGGATTCACGGAATGTCTTGCAAAATGGGTGTATCAGTTGGAGATTCCATTGTGCACATGAGGAAGGCATGATATGGTTAGTGGGTTTTGAGACAACAAGGTCTCGTGAATTGGGTCACTCACGATGAGTGCGGATTGAGTTTGTTATATTTTTAATGGATCTATTATTATTTCTAAGGAAATTCCAGAGTAAATTAGAAGAAGTTGGTTTGGTTAGCAATGGTTGAGTCGGCATGATAGTGGCAATGATCAGTTCCTTCAGCATGTTAAGTTATACATGTAATTTTTGTCAGTACGTACGAGTTTTGAAAACCACCACAATTTGATTTATTTGGGAGGTATTTGATTGTAATGGCCTTGTGGTGTAAATAGATTCCGGAAGAGTTATGACGTTTTAGATCGTGACTTGAGGCTTGTATTTTTGGTGGTTGGGAGTTCAGTTATGTGTTGCAATGGTTCTTATGAAATGAGTTAAGTGAAAGGTTTCTAGCCAATGAAGTGTTTATTTTACTAGTCGTACAGGGGTTTTGATAAATTCTTGTACTCTCGTGTTGCGGCATGATCGGTGCAGTGAGAGGCATGGGAATTGGAAGTTGAGGATCAAGGTTGCGGCTCGGTTTTGATAAGAGTGTCACGAGCTCGGATGAGCAGGGAACAAGTTAGATGTTCAAAGTTAGCTGGCATCTTCTTTAGTGTCACCTGGGAACGATGTTCTGTCTAAGAGGCTTTGTGTATTGATTTGCGGACTCTCGGTTGGCCTTACCGAATTAGTATGGTTGGTGGTGTAGAGGTGCACACTTTGCTGCCTGGTGCGAAAGATCGTGGGAGCGTATCCCACGGGGAAATTTGTATAAGTGTGACATGTTAGTCACATGATTGTTAAGGATGGAGACCAAGTATGGAAATTCGGGCATTGTCGCAATGTGAGAATTTATGCCTGAAGGGCGCTCTGTTCATTTGGTCGTGGACTGTGGAAGTTTGTTCGGGAATTGACGGTTGTTCTTGTGTGTCATGGGAAAAGGTTATTGTGGTTCCTTGAAAGGTTATTAGCCAGTACGGGCGATCAAAATTTCTTGAGGTCCGTGAATAGATCTAAATGTGAATGTGTGCTCTATATCAAGCCGGACGTGTTCATTTAAGCATAGCGTTTCTTATAGAGAAGTCTTCGAGCCTTGGATGTGATTTCTGTCGTCATCCATTTCTTGCAATCTCTATTGTGCCGTGTAGGTTGTGAGATGGTTTGATTATTCGCACATGTATTGAGATCCCACGTAGTTTGTGGTGTTGTGAGAGCAGGATGTCTCTCGAGGTGGAGGGAATTTATTGCACCTTAGTTTTGCTTGAGTTTCATAGCATACGACGCTATCCGTCTCCCCAAAATTTGTATTATGGACTTGACGTTCTTGTGGCCGATATTCGGGCATTTTGTAGGTATGGGCATTTTTTCTTGATGGGTATTTACCTATGTATTGTTATGTGCGGATCGTGTGGCACGCCGCTACGGGTATGCTATTTGGATCGGGTTGCACGCCGCAATGGTATCATGGTTGGATCGGGTTGCACGCTGCAACGGTATCATGTGTGGATCGGATTGCACGCCGCAACAGTGAGATGATTAAGCACGGTTCCTTATAATTATTTTTGTGTGTCCTATTTTTTCTCTATGAGAAAGGATCATAATATTTGATGGCCATTTTATTCGATACGTGGGCCGGATAGTTCTTTTCCAGAGTTCGTTCTTCCTTATGTGTCATATTCAAATTGTAGCTTGTTGCCGCATTGATAGTATCATATGAAATCTTAGATAGTGTTTGCGGTGGCTTATTGTCGGAGCAACTTGTACTGTGTGAGACGAGATTGTTAAACCTGGGATCAGTACGATCGGATTTATATAAGGTATATTAAAGAGCAAATATCGTTATCCAGTTTAGAATGAGGTAACTATTCTTGTCAGGAGGAGAGACTCCATAATTTCTGATTCGGCAGGTGGTTATGAGTTTCTACACATCTCTTCCATCCTGGCAGTATTGTGAGAGTTGGAACAGGGGTTATATATGTTATGAGGTATACCATGGGCTTCGGGTCTGTGGAAATCTCAGTTGTTATGCTTGGGGGAGCTTGCCCTGGGCAAATGAGTCATGGGGTGCATGAAGTGATTTCAGCGGAGGAGCATGGTCACGTTGTGTTGAGTGTCTGGTGATTGATACGGTGTTCGTGTGTGATAATATGGTATCGTGGAGAATCCCAGATGTTGGAATTTGGTTCTAAATCTTGTAACTTAAGGTAGCAGGAATGATCTTCAGTATTGCTCGAGCTAATATGCTCAATTGGGTTGAGGTAGCACTGGTAGGTGCACAAGGTATTAAACAGTGATTTTGGACAACTCCAGAGCAATTCTTATCACGTTCGAGGACGAATGTATGTTTAAGTGGGAGAGAATGCAACGACCCGACTGGTCATTTTTAGCTCTAGCGCGTCATTCTGCAGTTTGAGGCCTTGAGTAGCTTCACTTCAGGTATTATGACTTGCACGTGTGGTCGGAATTGAATTTCGGGAAGTTCGGAGTTGATTTAGATAGAAAATTCTCATTTTGGAAGCTTTAAGTTGGAAAATTATACTAAGGTTTGATTTTTGAGTAAACGACCTCGAAATCGGGATTTGAAAGTTTCAACAGGTTCATATGATGATTTTGGACTTGGGTGTATGTCCGGATCGGGTTTTGGATGACGAGATAGCGTTTCACCACTTATTGTGGAAAGTTGGCATTTTGGAAGAATTTAATAAGTTTAGGTTGAAGTGCATTTTTATGTTATCTATGTCTGTTTGGGATTCTAAACCTGGAAATATCTCTGTATGGTGATTCTGGTCTTAGGAGTGCGTCCGGATGTGAATTTGGAGGTCCGCAGGTCATTTCGGGGTCATTTGGCGAAAGTTGGAAATTTGAAGGTTTTTTGAAATTTTTACCAGGAGTAGACTTTTTAATATCATGTTCGGATATAGATTCTGAAAGTTGGAATAGGTACGTAATGTTATTTGGGACTTGTGTACAAAATTTGAAGTCGTTCAGAATTAATTTGATATGTTTCGACACAAAATACAAAATTTGGAAATATATAAATTTGATTCGAGGCACGATTCATGATTTTGATGTTGTTTGACGTGGTTTGAGGCTTCGACTAAGTTTGTATTGTGTTATGGGACTGGTTTTTATAATTGGACGGGGTCCAGGGGTGCCTTGGGTGTGTTTCAGAGGTGTTTGGATTGTGTCGCGCTCTTATTTGATGTTTTAGCGTCGTTTCTTTGGGCATAAAGGGAACTATATTTAGCAAACGACCTTTGATTTGTGATTGGATTGAACCATTATATCCGTATCGTAATTACAGAGCCACTGCACTAATAATCGTAGAATTTCGATATCATATGAGAGAGTTATGCCCATTTCCGTGTCAGAAAAAATTGTTAGTTTCTGGTGCGAAGCTTTGTTATTCACGAACACGAAGAGAATTTCCCGGTCAATGCGAGAAAATAGATCTTCGCGAAGGCGATGAAGAAAATTCATATGAACATTGTTTTATATAAAGAATTTTAGTATATTGGCAATATCTTGAGTTCCAGAGCTCCGTTTGAGGTGATTTTCGCGGCGTTGTTCTTGTCTCAATAAGGGGTAAATATCTGACCTTTATTTTGATGTTTATTCATGATTATTTTCGTTGGTTATTATTTGTATCCGTGTTTGAACTGTAAAAATTGAGATTTTGAGCCCCAACTGAGAAATGGTAAATTCTTGATTTGAGGGCCGATTCATGGATGAAATTGGGTGATTTTATGGATATAGACCATATGATTTATGGGTAAAATTTATTTTCATAAAATTTTGGAATCTGGACACGTGGGCCAGAGGGTCGACTTTATTGACTTTTCGAGCAGAGTTGGGGATTTTTATAAATTGATTTATTATGAGTATTAGATTATATTTTTATTGGTTTGCACATTGTTTGACTAGTTTTGGAGCGACGAGTATCGATTTGAGGTGTTAGAGTGGCGTTGAAGCTAGTTATGGAATTTCGGAGCAAGATAAGTCTCTTGTCTAACTCTGTGAGGGAGAAAATACCCCTAGGTGATGTATTTGATATATGTTACTGGTGGCGGGGGCTACGTACGTATGAGGTGACAAGATTCCATGCGTAGCTAAATCCATATTATTATCAGGGTAGACTTAGGTTCACACCATGCTATAGCTGTACTATTTGAGTTGTCCCTTGTCTATTAAATTCCTTTATTTTACATTACGACTTGAGACTAGACTTGTGTAGAGAGATAGACTCACTATTGTAGAGATTCTACGGGCTTCGTGATTAGCCGTGAATAATTGTACTCCCTCTCTTACGAATTTCTCCCCCGTTATGCATTCTCAGCGAAAGGTTTCCCCAAAGCTTCTTATAACTCACATGCGCTTTCGTGAGTGGAGTCAAGGACCCATCAAAGCTTCTTATTCTAATGGGATCAGGCCGTTCTCCTCGGCGGGGTAGATACATCTATGGTTCTTGCTGTTCGACCCTCGGCAATACGCACATCTTATGTGATCAGGTCGTTCACCTCGGCAAGATTTTGTACCACTCTCTCATGGGAGCGGGTTGTTCATCTCGAAAATATAATAGATGTATCTATGGTTATATACCAAATTATGATGGGATTGGACCGTAAGCCTCGACATTTCTATAAAATACACCTATGGAATCATGCGTATTATTTGTCCAAAAAATCGGTGTATCTGGGAGTTTTCCTGATTTGAATTATGACGACCTATTCGGTGAGGTCCATTATTTATTTACATACTCCCGTGGAGGAATTAACTGCTAATCGAGAGTTTGAGCTTATTGTTGAGAGGAGGATTGTACCATGTATACATACTTGTTTATCTTGTTTATATACTATATCCCATATCTGTTTACTTCTTACTGCATCTGTCTTATTGGACCACTAATAAGTGTCGATGTCAACCCCTCGTCACTATTTCTTTGGGATTAGGTTAGATACTTAGTGGGTACACGTTGATTTACGTACTGATGTTGCACTTGTTGTACTTATTGTGCAGGTATACATATATGTTTTTGGTGGTCCCCTGGGTGCAGGGGCGCGGATGTTGCGGGAACTTTATGGTGAGTGATCACGCTCAACTATGTTTAATAAAATACTAAGCGGGCATTGCAAATATAATCCGGGGTATTAAGCCAGAGTCGATCCCACAGGGAATTAACGTATCAAGCAAGCCGTCAGAATACTAAACTCTCACTTAATCAACTTTCTCAAACTTTATGACTATCACTTGGTGTTGTTTAAACTACTACAACTGAATGAAAATATTAAAACTAAAGATTAACCAACAATAAGGTGTAAAGAATTGTAATGAAGGTCTAAGGTTATGGTTTCCCCCGTTGGTGAAATTCTTCTTGTGTATTTCCTATAGTTTTGACTTAGTTGTCTCTATCAATCATGAACACTCCAGTTATCATAAATCTCTCACAAGTAATTATGATAATTTACTAGACACACTCTCTCAAGTTACGCTAGCTAGATTGCATTACAGTTCACTTTAGATAGCACTCGAGGTATCTTTATCTCTAATCCAACCTCTAAACCCTCGGTTATGGATCTCTCCTATACTCCGGGAGTGGTGTTTTTCAAAAAACTACCTAAATATGCACTCTCTCTCCAGTAGATACATAATAAATAGGAACAGCTAATTGTGGGCCCTTCAACCAACTACAACGAGAACGTAGTTGAACAAATAGAGATTAACAACCAAGCAAAACTATATTAATATCACAATAAGTTCATACCCAATGGATTCCACCAAAACCTTAGATTAAATAAATTAGCTACTCATGATCATAGTAATCAAATCCAAAATAACTTGCATAATTAAACTACAAAGTAAGGGATAAAGGAGGTAAAAATCAATGTTTTGATCTTCTGAGTAGTGTTCCACGATCTCCTCCTGTCTCCAATGGCAAAAGTCTCCTCAAAGTTGTGTGTTTGAGTCTATTTATATGTTTTGGGACAAACCCTAAACGTATAGGATACTTCTAGTCAAACCAGGAAACACTTAAAGCCTTTAAAACTCGGACTGGGCCGGATCTAGGACCTGGCTTTACAAGCCTAACGCCTACCAAACGCGTGGTATGACCAGGCTTTACAGACCTAATGCCTGGCTAACGCCTGGCATGACCAGGCTTTACAAGCCTAACGCCTGGATAACGCCTGACATGACCAGGATTTACAAGTCTAAAGCCTGGTATGACCAGGCTTTATATGTCTAAAGCCTGGTATGACTCCTTTTGATTCTTGAGCGCATTTTTGACGTTTATGCATCCATTTAGCTCGGCTTCCATCTTCCATTCATCTACACATGAAATAGAGTCCATTATGCTCAAACGAGGTGTATTTTTACCATTAAAACACATAAAATGTAAGGCACATAATGCGTTACACCATGAATTCTAGCCACACATCAGTGAGCTGCACTTCCTTGATACGATCCGCAACATGCAGAGTCTCCATTAGTGTTATTTATATTCCCCGTCTAACTTATATTTCAGAAGGATGTTGTATCATTATTGTACTCATTAATAGATGCTCATGCACTTGTGTCATCGGGTTTTGGGGGTTCTTATGTGATTGTTCATTATTGTAGTTTGTGTAAATATTATCACTTACCCTATAAATTCTATTTCATACTCCTTAACTATTGAAAATTGTGATTTCAAATACTAAAATGAGTAAATAAATTAATCATTCACCGTTGGCTTGCCTGACGGCGGTGTTAGGCGTCATCACGACCTTTAGTGGATTTTGGGTCATGACATTATCAATAATCAATATTGAAAAAATTCAGGTTCACACCATGACGTGTGCAATTATCAATAAACTCCAAGTTTATTATGGTATGAGTTGTTATATCAATGAATTTCGATTTTATTGTGGTATTCACGCATGAGCCTCACACAAAGTCCTATATCTTCTCTCCATGGATGGTTTAATTTCTCAAACATTAGACAATTAATTAATAGTATATCTACAAATGAAAACAAACATCTCTACTCATTTGTTAGAGTCTCGTGCTGATAACATATTATAAAATAATAAAAGAAGAAGAAGAATATTGCAAAGAAAAGTAGAGAGAGAGAACTCTTATTGATTTCGGGATGAATTACAATGGAATAGAATTCCTACATCTATATGGAAAAAGTGACTTAGCCACAAAGTAACAAACTTTAAAATCTATCTAATATATAGACATTCACCTTAAATATAATTTTATTTATAGCAATATTCACATAATATATTAATTATAAATAGAGTATTTGACACTTAAATAAAAGAAATTCGGTGTATGTCTATAGCATTTTGCTTCCTGGTCATGTATGATGTATCGATCATTGACTAAACAGGAATGCAAGTGGAGCTTATCTTATCTAGAATTATCTTCCAAGTAAATTAAAAGGTTAATAATTTGACTTCATAAATTCAATAAAATAACGTTGATCTTTATATATCAGCGTTTGGCTGTACGTACATCTTGCCAGATGCATTAATCTGTAAGAAGAAAATAGCTCTTAATTTGTTCAGCCATTTTGTAGTGACGCCTCTATACGACTTATAAATCGTATTTCAGAATCGCATTTTCTTAAATTCCATACATATATAAATGCGATTTTCAATTGTCATTTTGGGGAAAATTCTTTTGAAAGCGTCTCCCTTTCTCTCTTCTCTGCTGTGTCGAACACTTACTTCTCCGGAACTCGCCGCCGCCTACCATCATTTTCCACCGGCGATTGTTTTCTTCTTCTATTCTCTCTTATTTATTTCTCTAATTCCTCTTGTCACACCTTCTTTTTCACCCGGGAGAGGGGATAAGGAAATTTTTCTAACTTAAGTGACATAATCGAATTTGAAATTATTTATTTAATTTTAAAGTCGTCACCCGGATTTTTTATGGTGTTCCGAGACACCATTTATTTTAAATCTCAAATCGAAGAAAATTTGACTCTGTTTAAAGTCTGCGAACCAGAAGACCGGGTAAGAAATTCTGTTAACCCGGGAGAAGGTGTTAGGCACTCCCGAATTTCGTGGTTCTAGTACGGTCGCTTAACTATTAATAATGAGCCTAATTATCTAATTAATTACATGTTTTAAACATATTGTGCATTTTTTAAACCTTTTGAACCGCTTTTAACATTTATGGAATTATTTTGAAACAAGTCACGATGGCGTGCACTTGTTGTTTTTGGACACGTTGCAAACCGCACCACATGAAACACCCGCGATTTATAACTGATGCGTGGCTAGAATTCATGCTTTTAAGCATTATATACCTTGCATTTTATGTGCTTTAATG